>BOPN01000690.1:225000-227500 GCA_017312705.2 Penaeus japonicus | reverse complement strand
GGACCAGGAACCGTGAAGAAGAGAAGCCATCATAGTTTCCTTCCTGGAACGTCCTCGGAGAAAGAAGGAGTGATGGAGAGAGAGCAAGATTCTGCTGAGACAATTTCATTCGTCACGAGAGGATGAGCGATAAGTCGCTGGTAAAGCAAGAAAAGGGGGATGAAGGAAATAGGAAAGGAGAAAGAGGCAGGAGAGGAGAATCTAAGGGGAGGGATAAAGGGGAGAGGAAAGGTAAGGGGAAGTGTGTGTGTGGGGGGGGGGGGGGCTTAGCGAAGGAATGGGAGGAGGAGGAGAATCCGAGGAGAGGAGGTAAGGGAAGCCTGGGATGGAAGAAAGAAAGACAACAAGATGGATATAGAGGGAAGAGGAGGGGGGAGTGAATAAGAGGAGAGAGAGAGAGAGGGGGGGGAAGAGAATGAAAGGAGGAGGAGAGGAACGGAGATGTGAGGGGATGGAAAAAGGGGATAAAAGCAAATTAACGAGTAAGAATGAGAGCAGGATAGGATAAGAGAAAATCTGAGGGGAAGGAGAAGGCGAAGGAGAGGAGAAACCTCAAGCGAATAAGATTCAGTAGAAATCAGATGCTTATCAAACATTTCGAAATCTGTGGAACCGAACTGCCCCCGAAGCAAAACGATTGCCAAAGAGCTTCGCAATTGACTCAATAAGTTTTCTGATTTGTCAAACGGATAAAAGAATTGCCAAATATATCTATCAGAAGTCGATTACTTGTCCTCTCTTTCTGGTCTTTTGTTTGTAACATTTGCCTTATATCAGCTCTTGCCTTATCACAAATACATATATACACATATACATACATACATACATACATACATTCATACATACATACATACATATATATATGTTTTCTATCTATCTATCTATCCGCCTGTCTGTCTATTTTTGTATCTGTATGTACATTTTTTCTCTACAAATGTCATATTAATGTGTATAAGTGACCGTGTCTATAAATGACGTACACTCACACACACACACACACACACACACACACACACACACACACACACACATACACACACACACACACACGCACACGCACGCACGTAAGTCGGTCAAATGCACGCGCATGCACACACTCACACAAACAGACAGACAAACACACACACATATACAACCACTTACAAGCACACACACACACACTTACACACACACACACACACACACACACACACACACACACACACACACACACACACACACACACACACACACACACACACACACACACACACACGCACACACACGCACACACACACACACACATATGTACATATATACATATATGAAATATGGGGGGCTATGATAAACGGGGGAGAAGGAATGAAGAAGCAGAGAAAGGGAAGGGGTATGTAAATTTATATATAGATAACAATGGATGTGACCCTCTCTCCCACTCTTCCTTTCCAACCTCCTTTCTTCCCCTACTCCCTCTTTTCCTTCCCTCTCCTTACAATCTATCATTCCTCATTCCACAGGCCATCCCAGAACACACAAGCACATCCCCCCCACCCCCACCTAACCCCCACCCCCACCAAATGAATCCAGATCTTATCTACGAAACTTTTTCCATTTAATGTGGCCGTTCACTCTATTCCCATCCCCATCATCTTCGCGTTAAATTGTGGATATTTCTTTGGATGCGACAGCGGGGTGGGGGTGGAGGGGGTGGGGGGGGGGGGTAGAGAGTTAGGGGGTTAGGGGGTGTGAGTTCAGTAGCGGTTGTCTCGTTCTCTCTGTTGTTGTTTTCATTTTTTTTCTTCTTGTTTATTTTTTTCTCAGTTGAAAGATCGTTCTTTTTTAATACAACTGCAGAGAATTTATGAAGAGGGATTGTAGTTCGAGAGCTCTGAGGGAGGGATGGGGGGATTGATAGATAGACAAATAGAGAGATAAAGAGAGATAGATCGTTAAATCAAGAGAGAAATAGAGATAGCTATATAGATAAACAGCAAAATCAGTAAACGAAAAAAACAACAACAACAACACTGACGCAAACGAACAAACACAGTACAGAACACGAAACCATACAACACCCAAACAAACAAACAAACCCCAAGCGTAAACACGACCCCCACAAACCAGACCCAACAACAACAACAACAACAAAAACATTCACGTGATTAACTCGATCAAGCCGGAAGAAATCTAATGAAATACAAGCGAGACTGCAACAGAGTCTTAATGGCCTCCTAAGAGCTAACACGGAAGCTTTCTATGTTGCTGCTGCTCAACTTTGAGTAAAACGGCCATTTGATGTGATTGCAATGGCTGAAGTTCCCTGTAGGCGTCGCTGAAGAAAAGTAGGGAGAGGGAAAAGGAGGAAGGGAGAGAAAGTAGGGAGAGGGAAAGGGAGGGAGGGAGAGGGAGAGAGGGAGAGGGAGGGGGGGGATAAGGGAGGGAGGGATGGAGAGGGAAAAATAGGGAAGGTGGGGAATGTGAGGGAGAGGGAGGGAGAAAGAAGGAAGGGGAGAGGGAAGGA
>BOPN01000690.1:215000-220000 GCA_017312705.2 Penaeus japonicus | reverse complement strand
TTCGAAATGGGAAAATGATAAGAGAAAATTTCGAAAGCAGTGTCACGTTGCTACGAAAAATTATACGGATAATGATGATAATGATAGCGATATTTCGGGTGATGAAAGTAGTGATGATGAGAGTGACACTGGTACTAATAGTAAGAGTAAAGATAGTGATGATAATGATGATATCCTCCTATTGGCTCCCGTTTGGTCTTGGGACACATACACAGACACACACATAAACACAAACACACTCTCTCTCTCTCTCTCTCTCTCTTCCTCTCTCTTTCACACACACACACACACACACACACACACACACACACACACACAAACACACACACACACACACACGTCTACTTACTCACATACATACACTCACATACATACACACATGCGTACACGCGCAACCCCCACACATAAACATATGCATCCCCCTCCTCCAGTACACACACACGAAACAATTCCCTTAACCCTGCAACACCCAAAAACTTACTCTCTACATCCCCACTAACTTTCCTCGCAGATATTGCAAAGCTGCAACGTCTCAACGGCTTTAGTGCCCTTGCAACATCAACGGCAAAATCCTACAAAGAGAAAAGAAACCACTACGCCTCCATCCCCTTTACTCGAGGTCCTATCGTCTGATAGAGAAGAAGAAGAAGAAGAAGAAAGATTAAGAAGATGAAAGAAGAAGAAGAAGTAGAAGAAGATTAAGAAAAAGAAAAAAAAATGAAGAGAAAGAAGAAAAAAAGAATAAGAAGAAGATGAGGATGAAGGAGAAGAAGGGGTAGAAGATAGAGGAACGAGAAAAAGAAAAAGAAGAAAAAAAGGAGAAAAAAAGACAATAATGGTTTGCATTTCGTCTGCATCTATTTTCGCTTTTGTCTCATCCTTCCCCTTCCCCCTTCCCACCATCACCTCCCTCCTCTTTCTTCTTCTATCATCTTCCCCCACCTCATTGCTCCTCCACCCCTCCTCCTTCCTCCCTCCACCCCCACCTCCTTCATCCCCACCTCCGCCTTCTTCCTCCGCCACCCCTACCTCTTTCATCCTTCACCCCCACCTCCTTCCTCCTCCCCCTCCACCTTCTTTCCCTCTCCACCCCCACCTCCTTCCTCCTCCACCCCCCCCACCCCCCACCTACCGAACCGAACAACTTAAATCTAATCATGTGGTTTGCGTCTTGCATCTTATCCTAACTTGTGCGGGAAACTCTGCGAGCGATGGCTAGCACTGGTGCCACGGGCCTGCAGAAGGAGGGTTGAGGGTCGGGGGTAGGGGGTAGGGGGTAAGGGTAGGAGGTAGGGGGTAGGGGGTAGGATGTAGGGGTAGGGGTAGGGGAAGGGGTAAGGGGGAGGGGGAGAGGGTAGGGGGCAAGGAGGTAAGGTGGAATGGCAGAGAAATGGGAGGGGGTGGTGGAGGAAGTGGGGAAGAGGGGAAGGAGTAGGAGGAGGGGGCTGGATGGAGGGGAAGGAGTGGGAGGAGGGGGTCTGGATGGAAGGGAAGAAGTGAGGGAGGGAATGAGATGGAGGTGTTGTAATAAGGGAGTGAGTGGGGTGGAGGGAAAAGGGTAGGGGAGGGAGTGGGGTGGAGGGAAAAGGGTAGGGGAGGGAGTGGGGTGGAGGGAAAAGGGTAGGGGAGGGAGTCGGATGAAAGGAGAAGCTCAGGGGGGTAACCGGGAAGTGAGCAGGTTAAACGGGAGAAGGTGGGGGGGGGGGGGGGCATGGGGTAGAGTGGAAAGAGTGAGAGAGAGAACGAGAAGGTTGGGCAGAGGAGAAGCGGTAAGGCGAAAGGAAAGTGTGATGATTAGAAGGAATGAGAAGATGGGGGAAAATTGAGAAGGGAAAGAGGTTGTCTTAAGGGTAGTTGCAGGACGAGAGAGAATAGAGGAAAGAAAAGAAAATGGAGGAGAAAGCAAAGGGGGTGGAAGAAGAGGTTGAGGAGGAAAAGAAGAGAGAGCAAAAGGGGAGGAATAAGAGGGAGAGGAGGAGGAGGGAAAGAGTACCGATGATGGATAAAGGAAGAGGAGAATGAGGGAGGAGGGAGGGGAGGATAAGATGAGGCGTTGGAGATAGAATAAAAAGGAAGAAGAGAGAAAATGGTGAAGCCTTAAAGAAGAGGAAAAAGTGAATGAGATGAAAGAGGAAGAGGGAGATATGGAGGAAGAGATGGAAGATAAAGAGGAGGAGGAAGATAAAGAGGGGGAGAAAGAAGAAAAGGAGTAGAAAGAGTAGGAGAAAGAAGGGGAGGAAAAGGAAGAGGTGCAGCAAGAGAAGAAACAATTAGAGAAACGTAATAAAAGAGGCTCAAGAGAGATGGGCGGTGGGATGGGGGAGGGGGAGGGAGGGAGAGGGGTGAATTAGGGGGGAAGTAAGATGAAACGTCGAAATGAAAACACTAAGGAGAGAAGTGAAGCGAGAAATTAAATGGGAGAGAAGGAAGACAAAAATAGCTGATTACAGCAACTATTGGTAATGGTAGCAATATCATTATAACCATGACTAGTAGTAATGACGACGATGATTATAATGAGGATAATGATGATGATAGTGATTGTGATGATGATGAGGATGATGATGATGATGATGATTATGATGATAATGATAACAATAATATCAATATCATTACCATCAATAATGATAGTAATATAAATAACAAAAATGATATCCAATAACAATAATAATAGTGATAGTGAACATAATAACAATAATAGTAATAATTAATATTGTTGCTATAATCATTATCAATATCATCGTTAGCATCACATCAGCATCAACCTAAAAGAAGAAGAGGAAGAAGAAGAAAACAACAACAACAACAACAACAAAAACACCAAGACACTCCAAAGAGAAATGCCTAATCAGCGAAGCAACGAAAGCTTCTCTCCCTAATCCCTAATCCCTCATCTCTAATCCTAACGCCAGACAACTCCCATGAGCGGATATGACGTCACGACAGCCAGCAGTGTAAGAGACACTTGGGACATACAAGACTGAGAGATAAGTGCGTCTGGGTTAGTCTCTGCTATCGTAACCTAGAGATTAAAGTGTGCTCTGGTGTGCGGGCTTTGTATACCCTTATTTCTCCGCTCTTCTCGGTCTGTCTGTGTCTGTCTGTGTTTTTGTCTGTTTCTGTTTCTCTCTCTTTCTTTTGTTTCTCTCTCTCTGTTTGTCTCTTTCTCTCTGTTTGTTTCTTTCTCTCTGTGTGTCTCTGTCTCTGTCTGTCTGTCTGTCTGTCTGTCTCTCTTTCTCACTTTCTCTCTCTGTCTGTCTCTCTCTCTCTCTCTCTCTCTCTCTCTCTCTCTCTCTCTCTCTCTCTCTCTCTCTCTCTCTCTCTTAATAACAGCTTTTCTCCGTTCTTCCTTTTCCTATAATCCACACATACATCTTTTGTTTTGCGTCTTTATCTCACTTTCTTCCCTCTTACTCCTTCTCCTCTCCACGCTTTGTCCTTTCCTGACTTCTCCAGTCCCTCAGGTTTCCTTCTCCTCTACTCTCCTCTCATCCTCCTTCCTTCCTCTCTCTTCCGCTATCCCTGTTCTCCCTTTCTTCTTCTTCTTCTTCTTCCCTCGTATTTTTCCCCTCTTCATCTCCTTCTTCCCCTCGCAAGACATATGCTAATTCCCCCTAGAATCCTTTCTCCTAAGACAGCCTCTGACATGAAGACTCCCCTCGCTCTCTCCTTTCTTCCCTTCGTTTCCGGTTCTTTCTCTCCGTTTCCCCTTTTCCTCTCTCTTTGATTCCCCTTTGTCTCTCTTTACTTGCGTTCCTTTCTCTTTTGTATGTCTTTTTGCACGTCATTTTCTTTTCCTTCTCTCTCTTCCTTTCACTTGTTTCCTTCCCCCGTCTTTCTCTCTCCTATCTATTTCCTCTCTCTTTTGTATACACTCCTCACTTCCTTTCATTCTCTTCTCTCCTTTCCTTTCCCATTTCCCTTCTCTTCCCTCCAATCCCTCCCCTCCTTCTCCCCCTGCCGAGCCAAACAAGTCGAAATTCATCTACATTCGAACCAAACAGTCGCCCTTATAGTCACAGCCAGCCAGGATTCCGTTGCTGATACAGAAAAGGAAGATAATGGACAATCATAAACCTGGAGTGTGGAGTCAAGGGTGAAAATTAAGTGGAAAGCCTTGCCTAAACCACCCTTGAGATCAGCAGCCTGTCAAGAGGGCGTGAGGATGATATCTGAATTTCGCTGCTGAAGGTCATTCGCGAGGGATTGGCCTTATCTTAATTGGCCCATTGATGGCAATTTCCTCCCGTAATTGATGATTCGAGAGTATTAGATCTGTTTCTTTTTTCGGAGCGGCGGGAAGGATTTTTTTCTCCACATTTTGATCTTTCAAGGGGGTGGGGGGGGAGAGAGGTAAGGGGGAGGTCGTCTTTTTTAGGCTCGTCTTCAAAAAAAATAATAATAATAAAAAAATAAAATAAATAAAAATAATAATAATAAAATAATAATAATAACAAAAAAAATAATAATAAAAAAAAATTGATTAGGTGTTTTGGTGCTTTGTCGTGATTGAACACTTCTTTTGATTTATTGATCTGTTCCTATCTTTACTTCTATATTCATCCAGTGACATTTTATTTTTTTCATTTCAAGCCTCTATTCATTAAGGGGAAAGTATCTCTTTTGATGATTTTTTTTTTTCTTTTTTTTTTAAACGATCTTATTGAAGGCCAGTGCATATTGGCTAAAATACTGAGACCATGTAATGTGCCTATTTACCGTTCTATCTATTCATCTATGAATATTTTCATCCAATTATCTATTAATTCAATTGTGTATTCATCTATTCATTCATAAATACATTCATTCATTTACTCAATCACAACTCTAATTCAACGACTATGATGCGCATTTTTCTTCCTGATATTCTTTGCAAAGAAGACAATCTAATAAGATTTACTTCTTGCTTTCTCTGTCTCAGCCTATCAATCTATTTACATATCTATCTATATCTATGTCTGTATCTAAGGCACTTTTCACATTTGTATCTATATCCTCGC
>BOPN01000690.1:202500-207500 GCA_017312705.2 Penaeus japonicus | reverse complement strand
TCTCTCTCTCTCTCTCTCTCTCTCTCTCTCTCTCTCTCTCTCTCTCCCTCTCCCTCTCTCTCTCTCTCTCTCTCTCTCTCTCTCTCTCTCTCTCTCTCTCTCTCTCTCTCTCTCTCTCTCTCTCTCTCTCTCTCTCTCTCTCTCTCTCTCTCTCTCTCTCTCTCTCTCTCTCTCTCTCTCTCTCTCTCTCTCTCTGTCTCTCTCATACTTTTCCAGATTGAAATATTTAATGCGGATTCCTATTCTGTACTTTGCATATTGCACCTCTAAGTACACACTCATCGTTCCCTTACACGGTTTTAATGCCTGATAACCTTTCCCTTCTAAAGAAGGGATATTTACCCTTTTCCCACCACGTAATAAGGGCGAAAAGAGACCCAATCTCGAATCCCCTTACGAGCTAGACGACATCCGACCTTCCGCTTGATTCGCCGTAAGGACGAAAATCCCTTGTAATGAGCAGCGGGATGGCATTGATGGCTCGGAGGATGTGTTCTTGACTCACCTATAATTCCGGTTCGTCTTATCGTGTAGAGGCTACGTCTTCATGGCAAATTACGATTTTATGGATAGGGGGCGCGGTTTGGGGGGGGGGGGAGGCGAGGAAGGGGGAAGGTTGGGGGAGATGGAAGGAAGGGAAGGAAGATTGGGGAAGGGGTGAATGGGGGAAGAGGGAAGGGAAAGGAAGGGGTGAATGGGTGAATGGGGGAAGGGGAGAAGGGAGGAAGGGAAGGGGAAAAGGAGAGAGAAGAAGAGGAGGGAAAGGCAGTGAGAGCGGGGAAGGGAAGAAGGGGGAGAGGTGGAATTAGGGAGAGGAAGTGGAGAGGAGGGAAAAGAAGAAGAGGGAAAATGACAGCGTTTCGTTGTCTTTGTCATTCTTGTTGTTCGAATTAGAATGGAAAAAAAATCTGGAATTGTGGGTAAACGAGGGTGGGGTAGAAGAGCTGGTGTCCGCTGAAGTACAGAGTGCATAAGGGGCGGGGATTAGGATGTGTGAGGTATGAACAGGGGAATGTGGAAAAAGGAAGAAAAGAACTATGGGAGGAAAAGGGGAGGTACAGTTTCCCTTCCAAAAGCTGTTGTATAACATAATCATATTCGCTAACAGAGCTGTTTCGAGGCTTCGCGGGAGGCGATTTCGGAAACTTTTTGGTGTCACTTGCATTTCTCGTTATTCATTTGTTTATTGTCTTTTTGTTTACTGGAGTTGCACATCTTCATTTATGTTCTTAGGTTTTTCTTTGTTTGTTTGTTTTTCCTGGTTCCTTCACACTTTTTCCTTCAACATTCTTTCTCTTCATTCGTCAAAAGTTTTATTCTGCTTCGGTAATTACTCATCTTCACCGCATTATCCTCTTCTTTCTCCTCCCTCCACCTCTCTTCTCCTCTCCCTTTCCACCTCCCACTTCCTCTATCTCCCACCATCTCCCTCCTGTCTCCACCTCCCTCCCTCTCCCGCCCCATTCTTTCTCTCCTCCCTCCTACCACCTCCCCCCCCCCATTCCCCATTCCACCTCCCCCCTCCCTTCATCTCCCATCCCCATCCCCACCCACATCCCACCTCTTCCTCACCCTCCTCAACCTCCCTTACTAACCACCTCTTCTTCCCCCTCCTCTTCCTTCCTTACCACCCACCACCCCACCGCCTACCACCCCTCCACCCACCATCCCTCCACCCACCACCCCTCCACCCACCCACCACCCCTCGACCCACCCCTCCATCCACCACCCTCCCCCTCATTTCATCTTCCTCAATCCTCTTCAACACACGACCGCAAATCTCCAAATCCTGCGTGCATTATTTGGTGTTAATGGGCTGTGATCTCCCTCCGACATGAGCCTCAAGTCTGCTGCTAATCTGTGGCTCCTGCTTTATCACTTGCTAATGATTGTGTCTTCGTCGACTGCTTGGAGTGTGGCTCTGGCGAGATACATTTGGGTACGTGCGTGTTGTTTGCTTGAGGGTGTTGTTTTGTATTTGTTTTTGTTTTTTATATCCGCGTGGTTGTTTATCTGTGTCTTTGCTCATGTATGTATTTATTCAACATCTGTTTGTTTTTCTTTTTTATTGACTGATTTCTCTACTCATCTAATGATTTGTCTATTTTTATATATCTATCAAATTATTTATGTATCTATTTGATTATTCATTTCTTAATTCTTTTATTCATTCCTTCATTTATACATTCATTAATCATTCACTTTTGTGCATCTGTGTAAACGCTTTGTTTCGTTACTAAATCCAGAGACAAACTCATGCATGTAAACGGGATATTACTGCTCGTGAACGTATTGCTTTGTTTGTAATTGTTCGTGGACCGGATGTTGTGTTTATAAACATTGCCTTGTCTTTGGAGGTCCGATGTTGAATGTGCATATGTGGTCATGCATGTGTCTTTGTTTGCCTATGAATGCAACTCTTTTCAGAATGCTTTCAATAATGGCTTTTGTAAGGGCTATGTCGGTCTGTATGTTTGTCTATTTTTTTCTTTTCCTTTGCATTTGGGTAAACAATTTGATTGCTTTTGTTTTTGTGCTTATGTTTACACTGATAAGCGGAGTGTGTGTGTGTGATGGGGATATGTGTGCGTCTGTGTTAGGGTGGGGGGTTGTGTGTGTGTGTGTGTGTGTGTGTGTGTGTGTGTGTGTGTGTGTGTGTGTGTGTGTGTGTGTGTGTGTGTGTGTGTGTGTGTGTGTGTGTGTGTGTGTGTGTGTGTGTGTGTGTGTGTGTGTGTGTGTGTGTGTGTGTGTGTGTGTGTGTGTGTGTGCATGTAAGCGCGCTCGACTGCCTCTTGGGAACCTATTGTGAATAGAAAATAAATCTTGCGTTCAGATGTTCAAAGCGTCTAAAGCTCATTATGATTTTTTTTCAAAAAAGAAAAAGAAAAAGCAAAAAAGTTTAAAGCCCTTCCTTTCCCCTCCAGAAGGACCTCCCCTCCTCACAAAGTCAAATTATTAATGACAATATCTCAAGAAGCCAAAAATACTCGCCAGCCACTTTTCAGATTTGCTTCTTGATTCCCCCCAAATATCCCTCTTGCCGTGCCCCCTGCTCGCCCTACCCCCTACCCCCTACCCCTTCCCTCTTTCCCCTCCCTGCCTGCCTATTTCCCTATTCCTTTGCCCTACCTATCCCCTACCCTTATCCCCTCTACCCCAAACAAGCTACAAACTTTAATAAGCTCACTTAATATGTGGTCTAAACAATTTCAACTTCAAAAGATATATTAGGTTTCCTGGCGAGCATGCGAGGCTGAAGGGAGGAGGGAGGGAGGGAGGAGGAGGAGGAGGAGGGGAGGAGGGAGGAAGGAGGAGGGAGGAGGGAGGAGGGAGGGAGGGAGGAGGGAGGAGGAGGAGGGAGGAGGGAGGAGGGAGGGAGGGAGGGAGGGAGGAGGGAGGAGGGAGGAGGGAGGAGGGAGGAGGGAGGAGGGAGGAGGAAGGAGGAAGGAGGGAGGGAGGAGGAGGAGGAGGAGGAAGAAGAGGGAAGAGGGAAGAGGGAAGAGGGAGGAGGGAGGAGGGAGGAGGAAGGAGGGAGGAGGGAGGAGGGAGGAGGAAAGAGGAAGGAGGGAAGAGGGAAGAGGGAAGAGGGAGGAGGGAGGAGGAAGGAGGGAGGAGGGAGGAGGGAGGAGGAAGGAGGGAGGAGGGAGGAGGAAGGAAGGGAGTGGAGGAAGGAAGTGGAGTTGAGGAAGGGAGTAGAGGAAAAAAGGGAAAGGAAGGGAATGAGAGGGAATAGGGGAGGGGGAAAGAAGGAAGGAGGAGGAAGAAAACAAGAAAAAAAAACGAAGAAGAAAAGTTGGAAAAAATGAAAGACAAAAAATGAGAAGAAAAACATGAAGACAGGAAGGAAAAGAAGGAATAGATGAAGAAGGAAAACTTAACAAGGGATAGAGAAGATAATGGATGAACGGAGGAGAAGATAGGGGCGGATAGGGTGAGAAGTAGAGGGGAAAACGAAAGGAAGGAAGTGAGAAATGACGGGAACTGCTTCTTAAAGGTGAAAGTCGGATGAATCTTAGATGGATGGGTATTGGTGAGGAAAAGTTGTGGGAGAAAAAATGAAAGAATAATAATTGTCAAAATTATTATCATCATGGATATAAGGTACATCATTACCATTTTAATCGTAACAGTAATGGATATAGTAATGATAGACATAATGATGATAGTAATAATATCAATAATCATGATAATGATACTACTACTACTGCTATTACTACTACTACTACTAACAGTAATGATAATGATGATAATAATAATAACAATAATGATAATAATAATGATAACAATAATAATAATAATAATAGAAATAATAATAATAGAATAATAATAGTGATAATAATGATGCTAACAATAGCCTCGTCGTCCTAATAACAATTAATAGCAACAGCAACAATATAAATCATAACAATGACAGCAGAAATATCAATAGGAAACTTATAATACCAGCAACGACAACACTGGCAATAGCAACCTGACTCAGCGATATTCCAAGCCATAAAGAGATAACAAGGAAGGAGAAATAACGAGCAAACACTGACAAAAGTAAAATGTCAGAGAGGGAGAAGCAACAGGTTCCAAAAATACATTGAAAAAGAAAAAGAAAAAAAAAGAATCAAAGTGGAAAGGAAAGTTAAAAAAAAATAGTTAAGGAAGATAAACGTAGGAAATAGAAACCGATGTATCATTAATAAAAGAAGATTTAAAACGTGGAAGAAATAGTTATAAAGGAAAATAATCTAAAACGTAAATGAAGGAAATACATAGAAGAAGAGACATAATTAATAAAAGATAAAACACCATGTTAGAAAATCAATAAAGTGTAAAAAATAGTGAAAAAGGAAAAGAAATAAAATAGGTAAATAGACATTTTAGTGAATAAGAGAAAGGATGGGAGGAATAAAACAATGACAAACATACAACAGATGACATGGGAAGTAGAAAAAAGAAGAAGAAGATGAAGAAGAAGAAGAAGAAGAAGAGGAAAGAGAAGACAAAGGCAG
>BOPN01000690.1:192500-197500 GCA_017312705.2 Penaeus japonicus | reverse complement strand
GGAGAGGAGGGGAAGATAGAATGAAACTTGATGACTTGCAATTAAGGCTATAAAGTTTAAATCATAATTAAACTTTGATGCAATGATGAGGGGGTTTGAGTTACCAATTAGGGTTTTAAATACAAGGACGTCGTGATTGATGTGGGTGTGAGGACAACATGGTCGTAGGGTGAATTAATGGGCGCTATGTAAGGTTCTATGGCAGCTTAAAGATGGTGGGTATGTTGTATGTATGGAAATGTGAGGGTGAGTATGTTGTGTGTGTGGTGAAACGATGAGTGTGTTGTATATCAGGTGAAAGGTTGGTTAGTATGTTGTATGTGTAGAGATAGTGTGGTGTGTATATTATGTGTAGTAGATATGTGGCAGAGAAATGTTGATTATGGTGTATTTGTGGTGAAAAACATGACGTGTATGTTCTATGCGAGGTAAATAAGAGGTAGAGAGACGCTTTTGAGTATAGTGCATGTGTGGTGACCGGTGTTAAGTAAGTTATATGTGTTGTATATATTCCATTTATCGTATGTGAATATTCATTAGAATGGTGCGTGTAGGGCATTTGCGTATGGTGACGAGAACAACACTTAGAATAACAAGAATGATAATAAACCTGGCAAGAGAAAAAAAAATGGCAAAAATAAAAATCCCAGTCATTTCACCCATCGTAATAAATCATGAACATAATAAGAATAAAGATATAGTAAAATCGGTAACAACAAACCCAAAGCCACCATAATAAAAAAGATGATAAAACTCACATTTATTCAACGAATTGTTACCCGTTCATGTTTATGCTAGAAATTCTATCTCAAACCGAAATCGTATACATCAAACAATATTGGTTTTCATGTAAAGAATCAGACGATCTCATCTCACAGGAGTGTATCCCTCGCTGCTGAATCTCGGTCCAATACAGAAGATTCTAAACATCAAACGCAGAATGCATTTATACCCCTCAGTCCCAACCTCTCCCCTCTACCCCCCCCCCACCAAAAAAAAAAAAAAGAAAAAAAAAAGAAGAAGAAACCTACCCCCTTTAGAATGAAAAAAAGAGAGAGAGAGGAAAAAAAAACACAGATAAGTTCTCTCAAAGACAAACTAGAAACCAAAGATGAAAGACGAGAAAATTCTTCAAGAAATTTGACGGCGAGGCTGAACGAAGAGGGGAAGGGGATAGAAAGAGGGGAGGGAGTAGACTGACATCCCTCTCTCCCCCCCCCCTTCCCCCACCAGGTTAATTCCCTTCCCCTCCCATACATAATTGAGATGCATCGAGGGACGGGGATATGACAGTGTCAAGCCTCAGGTGGTGATAAGGGTGATTTTCCCCCTCGGACCTTGCGGTGGACACGGTCTTATCTGTTTCCCTGAAGGGTTTTGATAGATTCATGGCTTGAAATATATGTATTATTCAAGCTTGCGAAGGGTAGTGGTTTAGGCGCGGGTCGCCGGCCATCAGTTGCCATCAAATGCTGTGTAAAAGCTGAAAACAAGAGGGGGTGAATCTTCTAGGGGAGATGGCTACCTGTGCAATCCTAGCTATGTTTGTCTTTCTCTCTCATCCTCTCTCTCTCTCTCTCTCTCTCTCTCTCTCTCTCTCTCTCTCTCTCTCTCTCTCTCTCCCTCCCTCTCTCTCTCTCTCTCTCTCTCTCTCTCTCTCTCTCTCTCTTTCTCTCTATCTATCTATCTCTATCTACCCATCTAACTTACTGTCTATTTATCTATACACATACATGCACACATGCATACTGTCAGTGAGCATACCGTTTATGCCTAACATCACTATAACTGCTACCTGCTCCCTTCATTCTCCTCATTCATATTCTCCCCACTTCTCTTTCCTCCCTAACCCCGATCTCTCCCCACTGTTTCCCCCTAGTCTTCTCTCTTGTTCACCTTCCTGTGTCCCCATTTATACTCAATATCACTTACCCATCACCCTACCCCTCCTTCTCCCCTCTCTTCCTCTTTCCCCTCCCCAATCGCCTTACCTTTCCTCCCTTCTCCTGCTACCCCCCCCCCCCCCTAGCCTTCCCTACCCTCCTCCCTATACACGAACACCTTTTTTCTCTCACCACTTTCCCTCTCGCGCTCCCCTTCGCACGCGCTCACACTCTCGCATTCTCATTTTTGTCTTCCACCTTCACCCGAACCACTTCTCTCCTCCACCTCCCACCTTTCTCCTCACTCACCTGTAACCCGGCTCCCTTTATCCACAGCACTAGGGGCTCCGTGAGTTCGTGTAGAGGACGTATTCCGCTACGTCCCCTCTCACCTCTCCCCTCTCCCCTCTCCCCTCTCCCCTTTCCCCACTCTAGCTCCCCCTTCCCCAATTCTTTTACTGACTTCTAGCCTTTTTTTCATTTTCCCTCTCGCTCACGTGAAACGAAGGGGTTGTCCTTCATCTGTAGTTCGAGTGGTTCAGGATGTTTCCGAGTTGTGAGGGGGGGGGGGGGAGGGGTAGATACTCCAACACGGCTCCCTCCTCTCCCTCCACTCTACTCCACATTCACCGAATTCCACCTTCCACTCACCTGTGAACCAGCGGGAGGTAGAAGGTAGGAAAATACTCCAACTCGGCCCTCTCTTCCCTCTCCCCTCTCTACTCCCAACTCATCCCCACTCCCCAACTCCACTCACCTGTGATCCAGCGGGAGTTTGTTGCCGTCCTTCATCCACAGCACGAGGGGTTCGGGGTGTCCGCGAGGGGGCGAGCAGTCCATCTCGGCCCTCTCTCCTGCCACCACTCGCGTGTCCGTCGGCGAGGTGCGGAAGTCGTCTCTCAGAACTGGAGGAGAAAGAAAACAACAATTTAGTGGATATTGCTCGATGGGAGGGAGTAGGTAGTCTCTGTTCTGGGAGATATTGTAGGCTGTATTGATAGAGGGAGTGATAGATACACTGGTTGATAAATAGCTACAGGTGGATAGATAGATAAATAGATAAGTTAAGAAACTTAAGGCTAAATAGTACACAGATAGAGGTTCAGATAGAAGGAGGAGAGAGATTGCGAGAGATAGATAGATAGATAGATAGATAGATAGATAGATAGATAGATAGATAGATAGATAGATAGATAGATAGATAGATAGATAGATATAGAGAGAGAGGATGTACGTGTTTTTTTCTGTGTGTATGCTTGTAAACATGAACCAACCAGACAGACAGACTGGCAGAGACAAACAGACACGCACCGCAGAGACAAAGTGCAAAAGAGGAGAAAGAAAACCCATCAAACCAAACACTTTCGGTATAGTTTGGACTTGATTCCGGCGCTCTCCTCTCGCCAAACCACTTTGATCTTTTCCCTGTCTTTCACTCCCATCAACGACGGAAAAAAAGCATAATCAAACATAACCTCTCCCCCTTCTCTCTCTCTCTCTCCCCCCACCCCCCGCCCCATCCCCACGCTATTGCAAACACATTTATTTAATTTTCTCTGAAATTCCTATCCCGGTAACTGTCCAACACGTGCAGTCGCTCAGTGTTCAGTTTTTGGAATGTTGCTTTGCAATCACTAATGTCTCAGTTTGTCTCTTTAGTGCAAGGGGGTGGGGGTGGGGGGATGGGGGTAGAAGGGGGGGGGGATGCATGTGTATATTTGTCTATGTATTAGATATACATACACTCCCTGAGCGTATGTATGTGAGCACGGATGTTTGCGTGTGTGTGTGTGTGTGTGTGTGTGTGTGTGTGTGTGTGTGTGTGTGTGTGTGTGTGTGTGTGTGTGTGTGTGTGTGTGTGTGTGTGTGTGTGTTTGTAAATATGAACTAGTAGGAGTCTATGACAGTGGACATGGTACACCTAAAATAATTTTATTCAATTAAAAATATTCTATGTTATTTGAAAAAAAAGAAATACATTTTTACGTCGCGTCGCTTAAAATAAAATTCATATGTTTGGGTCGAAGTGAAAGTTCCCTTAAAAGGGCTATGGTTTTTATTGTTTTCATTTATCTATCCATTTTTTTCTTTTTTTTAAAAGGCCTAACTTCAAATAAATCAGTAATAGCATTTCGATTCACTAAGGATATGAAATTATAATTACCCTTATCAAACTGAACGTGATAAAAAATAAATAAAAAATAATAAAAAATAAACATTTGCAATGATGTAACATGAAGCTAAAATTAATATTTCTATGTAAACACGCACATACACCCATATAAAACCACCACCATGTACATACACAATCAAATTCCAAACTCTATATACATATGCACATACACACACGCAATCATACTACGGACGAATTCACAATTTCACACACACCTTTACACATGTTCAACAAATATGCAGCCATTAACAACACAAACATAACCACATGCATATTCTGATATACATGCAGAGTCAAATAAATTCTATAACGTTCTCCCTGACTTTGTGTCTGTCTGTCTGTGTCTGTTTCTCTCTGGGTGTCTGTGTTTGTTTGCCCCCTTCTCTGACTGTTTATTTGTTATTTTCTGTTTCTCTGTATCTCTCTCTCTTTCCCTTTCTTTCTTTCTTTCTTTCTTTCTTTCTTTCTTTCTTTCTTTCTTTCTCTCTCTCTCTCTCTCTCTCTCTCTCTCTCTCTCTCTCTCTCTCTCTCTCTCTCTCTCTCTCTCTCTCTCTCTCTCTCTCTCTCTCCCTCTCTCAACTTATTTTTCTTCCCTCTCTCCCTCTCTCACGCATACATTACATCATACAATAACAAACACAGACACGCATACTAGCAATTTTATCGTCCCCCTACGCACATAAACATCTATAAAATCTCACGCCACAAACACCTCCCACACACAAAACAAATCACAACCACCCTAAGGAGTTCTTTCTTTCTCTCTCCACTCCCTCTCTCTGCCCCTCCCCCCCCTTCTCTCTCTCTCTCCTCTCCTCATCTTTCTCCCTCCCTCCCTCTCTCTCTCTCTCTCTCTCTCTCTCTCTCTCTCTCTCTCTCTCTCTCTCTCTCTCTCTCTCTCTCTCTCTCTCTCTCTCTCTCTCTCTCTCTCTCTCTCTCTCTCT
>BOPN01000690.1:177500-180000 GCA_017312705.2 Penaeus japonicus | reverse complement strand
CCCGATGCAAATGAACAAAGAAACTCATAAAAGACACACACAGCGTTATGAGAAAAGCCGCGAGCTGATCAATCTTGAGGCACTTACAGCAAGATTGAATTTCCCGCCAAACCTCTGCGTCTTCATTAACCGAGGGGAAATATTGCCCGGTAGCGTGTACGGGCCTAAAACTAAACCTTCGAAACGACTCTGGGGGAGAGGGGAGAGAGTGGGGGCGTTAAGGAGGGGTAGGTGAGGTAGGCGGGGTGATGGGGGTTGGGGATGAGGGAAGGGGAAAGTGAGGGATTGGGTGGGTGGGTGGGGGCGGGGGAATTGAAGTTCAGGGAGGGGTAACGAGTGTTTTTTTTTTTTTGAGGGTATGCGTGAACATTTTCTTTTTCTTTTAGTTTGGTTGTACTCAGATAATATATGTATATAGGCCTAATACACTTTCCTACTTTTTATATCACTGTCAATATTCTATCATAGGGAATACTTTCTTATTAAGCAAGATGTCGAATGTAGAAATAAACATATACATTTTTCCAATACAAAAGAAACAACAGAGAACAGAAAAGAAAGAAAAAAGGCCTAAAGGACTCCAGTTTCTTAATGATCAGTACAAAAGGGGGGAGGTAAAACTTTAGGGGGGTGGGGGAGCAGGGGGAAGGGGGGGAGGAGAGTTGTTCTACACCATTTCCTCTCCTTTTTCTTTTTCTTTTTTTTGAGGGGGGGAGGGGGAGGGGGGTTAAAGAGGGAGGAGGGAAAAGTCGTTACCTGGACACAGAGAGTTGAGGCCATTGTGTGTGTCTCTGCCGTTCCAATCGACATAACTCACGTTCCGCTCCTCTCCCCGTTCCCCGTTCATTTGGATAGTTCTTTCTTTCTTTGGCTTTTCTCTCATTCCATGGGAGTTATGATTGCTGTTGCATATGGAAGAGCTATTGTGTGGCAGTGCGTGCGTTGTGGAAGATGGATGGAGAGAGGCAAGGCGGAAGGAGAGACAGGGGCAGATAAATAAATGAATAGGATGAGAAAAGAGAGAAAGGGGGAGAGAAAGAGAGAGAGAGAGAGAGATGGAGATGGAGAGAAAGAGAGAGAGAGAGAGAGAGAGAGAGAGAGAGAGAGAGAGAGAGAGAGAGAGAGAGAGAGAGAGAGAGAGAGAGAGAGAGAGAGAGAGAGAGAGAGAGAGAGAGAGAGAGAGAGAGAGAGAGAGAGAAATATAGATGGACAGATAGATAGATAGATAGATAGATGAGAAAAGAGAGAGAGGGGGAGAGAATGAGAGAGAGAGAGAGAGATGGAGATGGAGAGAAAGAGAGATAGATAGATAGATAGATAGATAGATAGATAGAGAGAGAGAGAGAGAGAGAGCGACAGTCAGACAAAAAAAAACTGACAGACAGCAAGAGAGAGTTAGAGAGAGAGAGAGAGAGAGAGAGAGAGAGAGAGAGAGAGAGAGAGAGAGAGAGAGAGAGAGAGAGAGAGAGAGAGAGAGAGAGAGAGAGAGAGAGAGAGAGAGAGAGAGAGAGAGAGAGAGAGAGAGAGAGAGAGAGAGAGAGAGAGAGAGAGAGAGAGAGAGAGAGAGAGAGAGAAAGAAAGAGAGAGAGAGCAAGAAAAAGAGGCAGAGTACGAATAAGAACGCATACGCTAGGATGAACAGTCCTGCAAGCAGAATGGGCAAGCAAAGGAAAATTGGGAGGGAAGTGTGATGGGTTGTTGGGATTGCTGTAGGTTGGGAGTTGGTCGAGATTTTGTAAAGTTAAGAGGATTACAAATGTAGTCTGTGCGTTGGCAAAAGCTCTACGTGGATTTCATTTTTTTCTCATCTGTTTTTCTTTTTTTCTTTGCTCGAGTTTCCATTAAAGGAAGACATATTAAAATTAAAACTAACAAAATAAGAATGCAAAGAATGGAATGGCAGGTGATTATAATTGAGAGAAGGAACACAAAAAAAACGAGAAAAATATGAGTACAGTTCAACGCATAAAAGATACGAAAGCATCACCTACACCAGTAGAACAAAAAGTACCACGATATCAAATGCATACCTAACATGCAGAGATATTTTAATCAAACAACGAATATCAGAAGTTCCAAAACACACACTCAAAGTCACCTCTGGCCTACTACTACCACCCTCTCCTACTCTGTCCTCCTCTGTCCTACTCTGTCCTACTCTGTCCTACTCTGTCCTATACCACAGTGGAAAGTCCCTTTGTACAAGCGAAGTGAAACTCATTTGGCATCAGCAATCATAATACTAAAGCAACAACAGTAATCCTCCAATTTGACTGTGAGTAATCCTACCGTGTTATGGTGTAGGGTCGGGGGGCATTTTGGATATAGTATTTGCAAGGTAAACATTGCAATTCTAAAGTCAATATTAGGATTCCCATTTCCGAATTTCATCCTGCCCGCTCGCTCGTGCTCACCATCGACGGCCTGCGTTTGCTGAAGTGAAAATTTGAATCTGAAATAAACTCGTGTATTGAACTGAGCAAATATTTAACGGTAGCTC
>BOPN01000690.1:137500-140000 GCA_017312705.2 Penaeus japonicus | reverse complement strand
ATCCCTTTTCACCACCAGCCATTCCCTCCTCCTTTCTACCTCCCCCTCTTATCCCCCTACTTCCTCTCTCTACCCTCTTCCATCCCGTCCCTCAACCCTCTCTATCTCCCCCGCCCGACCTCCTACTTCCCTTCCCCACCGCTCCCACTCTCACTTCCCTCCCCTCCTCCCCCCCTCTTTCTCCCCCTCCCATCCTCCCACTTCCCTCTCTAGCTTCCCCCATCACCGTCCCTTAGCCCCCCCCCCCCCTCCCCTCCCTGCTCCCCGCTCGTCCTCTCGAGTCATTATCTTGCGCTGATAACAACTCTGGCAACTCCCCCCGGTGGCTGGAGCGCAGATGACACAATCAACGACAACTTCTTCCCGTCAGTCACTTGGAGTTATATCTCGTGTGTATAGATGGTCTGCTTGCATTTGCTTTCCTCTTGCCTGTTTTTTTAATGCTGAAGGACAGAACTTTTTCTGGTTATCATGGCATTAAGGGAAAATGTTAATTATAGTAATTCTTATGTGGATAAAAAAAAACTAATTTCAAGAGCGCCTAAAAACTATTTATAATATATTGAGGCTTTTCTGACAGCGGAGTAATGATTCTGAGTCAGATTACAACATTCTGTATCGTGAGCAAGACACGTTATATCCAACACACAATGTACTCAGGAGAAATCCCAATAGAAACGTACCTACCAGCACATACTCCTTTACTTAATCACAGCAGCCGGATCATATTTAACTTCGAGTTACTAAGCTCGCTGTATTATGGTAATTATATAACCGTAATACCATTTGAATTTAACCAACGCTCTTGGATGTTGGGCTTTACAGCAAGTGGCTTTATGCATCTGTAGTTATATTAGTTCTAATCTGCATAAATAGCTTTACCACACAACCAGGAAGTTGTCCGTTTTACCTGTAGAGGTATTAGTCAAACGAGTACTTCAGCATGAAGCTAGGATACATTACAAATATTGATCAGCTCTGTGTATATATGTACAAACAGCAAATAATGATTTCAGCAAAGTTATTTGTCCACCACACGTGCACGCTTTTTTTTTTTTTTTTTTTCAACATATTTCTGATATGCTTAGTTATAAGGGTAACTTACATATTCTTTGTGATTTTATCATTGCTGATGACAAAGTATAAGCAAGCCAGTCTGTCAAAATACAATAAATGAACGAAAGTGTTAAAGAAAAATTAAAATATGTAACATCAATAACCATATTTTCTTCAACTCATTTAATTACTATATTCCAAATACAATTAAATGTAACAATCCACAGCATACCAACAGCTTAACATCAAATAACGTAAAAAGGCATCTCCTTTTACCATGAAGGGCATAAGTATGCAAGTATATACGATCCTCTCCAAGTACTCTAAGTTTGCGTGTGTTGCGTATAAAGTTCATATACACAGATCTCGAAGAAAGAAAAGTTTATATAAAAGAAACCAGCAATAAAATGTGAGTAAACGTGTAATTGTTGCCAGTACTTTATGGTACTTGAGAGGCGTCCTTTCCACAGCTGAAAGATCACACAACTTTTCTAATGACTTGAAGTTACGCTAGTTTTTGGAAGCATGATTTTCCACGAAGCTTGAGATACTAAGCTGAGAGAGAGGTGGGGCTGTGGCGGTGAGAGGGGGGGGAGGGGGGGAGGGGGGCGGGAGGGAGGGAGGGAGGAAGGGAGGGACGGACGGAGAAGAGGGAAAGAGAGATAGTGAAGGATGGGGGGCGGGGAGAAGATAGGGAAGGAAGAGCATAGGGAGGGTGGAGAGAGAGAGAGACAGAGAGAGAGAGAGAGAGAAAGAGAGAAAGAGACAAAGAGAGAGAGAGAGAGAGAGAAAGAGAGAAAGAGAGAGAGAGAAAGAGACAAAGAGAGAGAGAGACGAAGAAAAAGAAGAAGAGGGGGAAAAAGTAGTCTTAACTACCATGAATTTGTTTGTGTGTGTGTCTGAAGATGGAGGTTTAGGCTGATTGTGTTCGTCAGATCACGTCCTCCGCTGCGATCCATAAGCTATTTAGTGACTTTATAACCCTCTATAACACGGCGATTTCCCTCTCTCCTTGCGCCCTCGATCATAATAAAGAGATAGTAAAGTCCCTGCTAAAACGCACCTCAATGTAAACTTTCACCCCATTACCTCCTCCACCCCTTCCTCCTTCTTCCTCCGCTCCTCTGAAACCTCTCACAACCCCCATTAAATCACATCCCCCCATTAATGAAGCTCTTCCTCTAAACAAACCAGTCACTCACAGCCGAGGTGCATTTGTGTGTATGCACTAACAATCCACCTCTTTGCTTTCCTCTCTTTCTTCTCTATTTCTCTTTCTCTCTCTGTTTCTTTCTCTCTCTCTCTCGCTGTCTCTCGCTCTCTCTGTCTCTCTAGCTCTCTCTCTCTCTCTCTGTTTCTCTCTCTGTTTCTCTCGCTATGTTTCTCTCTCTCTCTCTCTCTCTCTCTCTCTCTCTCTCTCTCTCTCTCTCTCTCTCTCCCTCTC
>BOPN01000690.1:122500-125000 GCA_017312705.2 Penaeus japonicus | reverse complement strand
AAATTTCCTCTCTCAGCCACCCTTCTCCTCCCCCTTCCCCCTTCCCCCTTCCCCCTCCCTTCCTACGCACACACACGATATATGAAATCTTCACCTGGGCTGCAATAGATTGTATTTCTCCATCTATTTCGAACTGTTTTCAATACCGTTATGGTGCAAAATAGGATATTCTGCAGGTCTGAGATGAAAAGCAAATATTCGGGAGAAGCTGGACTCTACGTTGAAAATACAAGATTCGTCGCCGGATCTTGAGGTGTTTTTGGTTGTGATATATTGTTTAGATCGAACGTTTATGAGTGTGTATGTTTTTTATCACATAGGAAAAGTTTAATTCTCCTATATGTGTTTATTCCGAACCGTTTCTTAGTTATGTTTTCAACGTTATAAATGCATCGAAATAGAGCACACACACACACACACACACACACACACACACACAGAGAGAGAGAGAGAGAGAGAGAGAGAGAGAGAGAGAGAGAGAGAGAGAGAGAGAGAGAGAGAGAGAGAGAAAGAGAGAGAGAAAGAGAGAGAGAGAGAGAGAGAGAGAGAGAGAGAGAGAGAGAGAGAGAGAGAGAGAGAGAGAGAGAGAGAGAGAGAGAGAGAGAGAGAGAGAGAGAGAAAGAGAGAGAGAGAGAGAGAGAGAGAGAGAGAGACAGAGAGAGAGAGAGAGAGAGAGAGAGAGAGAGAGAGAGAGAGAGAGAGAGAGAGAGAGAGAGAGAGAGAGAGAGAGAGAGAGAGAGAGAGAGAGAGAGAGAGCCCACAACATACAATAGACGTCAAAACACACCTACCGAAATGAACATAAAAATGATTACTGGGCCACATTTCCCCTAACTTTACACGACTCAGCGGCTCAGAACCCTCTTTTTAATAACTAATCACCGGGGATTTATTTATCGCTTCATGACAGGTTCCAAAACCTTATGTAGCATTTTAGTTATGAAACGAACAACTTTTTTTTCCCCTTGCGTTCGTTCGTATCTTATCTTTCTCTCTTTCTCTCTCTCTCTCTCTCTCTCTCTCTCTCTCTCTCTCTCTCTCTCTCTCTCTCTCTCTCTCTCTCTCTCTCATTCTTTCTCTCTTTCTCTCTCTCTCTTTCTCTCTCTCTCTTTCTCTTTCTCTCTCAACTTTTTTTTCCCTTGCGTTCGTTCGTATCTTTTCTCTCTCTCTCTCTCTCTCTCTCTCTCTCTCTCTCTCTCTCTCTCTCTCTCTCTCTCTCTCTCTCTCTCTCTCTCTCTCTCTCTCTCTCTCTCTCTCTCTCTCTCTCTCTCTCTTAGATCTGATTGGTATCATTCAGCTTCATATCTAAATTCCAGAATCAAAATGATAATTTGCAATACGACAAAGACACATAATTGTTGATGAAGCTAAGCGCTTAGGCAAACATCGATTGAGTTGCAGTGTATTACCGACAATCGCATTCCGGTATTCTGACTGACGCGAATTTTTGACGCGACTTTAATCGAAGTGTGAGAATAATCTGCGTATTTAGCGCGATTAAATTGAATGACAAACAGCTGATTGTGCTGCGTCATACACACACATACACTTTTCTTTCTTTGTTCTTCTTCCTCTCCCTACTTTCATTTTCTCTCTCTTTCTTCTTCTCTCCACCTCTTCTCTCCTCTTCCATCCTACACCCCCCCTTACTTCTTTCCTCACTCTTCTTACCTCCTTCTCTTCTTCCTTCCTTTCTCTCTCACTCCCCCTATCCTATTCTACGTCCTCCCTCCCCATATCCCTCCTTATCCTCCCCTCTCTCTTCCTCCTTTTCTCCCCCCCTTCTCCTCTATCCTATCCATCACCTTAGCTCCCCCTACCCCTACCACATCCCCCTCCCCATATTCCCCCCTCCCCATATTCCCCCCTCCCTTCCCTCCATGATTCATCTCCTCCCTCCCTTCCCTCCACCTCATTTCCCAAAGCCGGAAGAAATGTTGCAGAGCAATCCATGCATTGTATTGCAAGTGACGCAAGCCATAAAGTGGATTGGTTTTGAAAGAAATAAGTAAGGTAATGAGGATCAATTTCCTTATGGTAATGGGGGTAATATTTATGGCATAGCTCCTGCTTTCATAATCCTCCTCCTCCTCCTCCCCCTCCTCCTTCTCCTCCTCCTTCGCCTCCTCTACGCCCTCTCCCTCCTCTATCTCCATCCTCTTCTTCTTCTTCTCCTCTCCTCCTCCTCCTCCTCCTTCTCCTTCTCCTCCGAGTATAAGGAAACGTACTACAAAGCTATCGAACAGTTTAATGATAAAATGACAATAGAAATCGTTTTTTTTTATATTCATTTTTTCCTGAATACTTTTTTTTTCAGTTCGGCAAAGCCTATAAACAGATAAAAAAAAAGAAAAAAAATCCATGATTCAGCATCGGTCCCTAATATTCTCTCGCTAAAAAGAAGAAACAAGAAAAATGTAATGGTCCGTTTTTTTTTTGTTTTTTTTTTCTCTCATTAAAAGCGGACCTGCAAAGTATTCTGTCAGATGCAGGATGTAGG
>BOPN01000690.1:87500-105000 GCA_017312705.2 Penaeus japonicus | reverse complement strand
GTGTGTGTGTGTGTGTGTGTGTGTGTGTGTGTGTGTGTGTGTGTGTGTGTGTGTGTGTGTGTGTGTGTGTGTGTGTGTGTGTTTGTATTTGCGTATGAAAGAAAAGAAAGAAGAAATACACAGTCAGTGATAAGTAGTGTCAGAGTAAGGCTATCCATATCACGTGTACAAACTCGCGTAGACAAAAGTAAGATATATATAAAAGAAAAAAAAAAAGAAAAAAAAAAAAAAAAAAAAAATACGTACATACACAAAAAACGCAAGAGCATCCCGTCTTTAAATACGCCACGGTCTCTGAGAAGTATTTCGATATATAAATGCACCAAAGATTTAACAGCAAAACTTCCCTCGGGATATGGAGTTTTAATTGGCAACACTTTTCTGTCTTTTTACTCCCTTGATACCAACTCGTAAGGTACGAACGGGTGGAAGAGAGGGAAGGGGAGAGATAGGGAAGAAGGGGAGGAGACGGTGGAATGAATGAAGGAAGGAAGAGGGGAGAGGAGGGTGGAGGGGGGTGGCGAAAAGAAGAGAGGGAGGATGGGGGGGAGAGTAAGAGGCGGACAGGGGAGGGGAAAGGGAGGGGAAGAGAAATGGAAATCATTTAGATGGTTCCCTGTTTCTAGAGATGGTACAGAGGAAGTTTCGTCTTAAAGTTATGGTTTTAAAAAATTATGCATTTTTTCCCCCGTTGTTGCACAGTTTGAGGTTTCCGGTTATTTTTTCTTTCCATTTGTATGAGGAATTCGTTGTACTTCGCTGTGTAAGACTACTTATTACATTTCCTTAACCTCTGCAATATTTTATCGTAAATATAATTGTAGTTGTTCACATTATCGTCATATATCCCAGCGTTGCCATTATTGTTTAAAAAACAAACAAACAAAAAAAAAACATTATAGTTATATTGATAAAAACTAATGATTACGTTAATGGTAGTAGGGTTATGAAATACTTGTAGAAATAATCCTTTATTTGATTCAATAATGTGTGCGTGATTTCAAGTTACATATGTTATCTTATCTTTTTTCTTCTTCTTCTTTTTCTTTTTCTTTTTCATCAACTTAATCATTGTTAGTTAACATGTAATCTTATATCGGGTTTTTAGCAGCAATGTGAAATTTATCATATCTAAAAAGTGTAAATTGCCTTCACACAAGACTAACCAAAGTCCTATGCAGTCAACATAAAACGGACGCATGAAAAGAACACTAATCTAGTAAACTATCACGCGCACGAAACCAAACAACTATAGATAAACAAAAACAATGGAGAGATAGATATATCAAGCTAGCAAGCTAGATTTATTGACAGATAGATACATAGATACATAGATAGATATATACATAGATAAATAGTTGGAGAGAGAAAGAGAGAGAGAGAGAGAGAGAGAGAGAGAGAGAGAGAGAGAGAGAGAGAGAGAGAGAGAGAGAGAGAGTGATAGATAGATAGATAGATAGATAGAGAGATAGATAAATAGACAGATAGAGATAGATAGATAGATAGAGAAGGAGAGAGAGAGAGAGAGAGAGGGAGAGAGAGAGAGAGAGAGAGAGAGAGAGAGAGAGAGAGAGAGAGAGAGAGAGAGCGAGTAAGAGAGAGAGCGCGAGAGAGAGAAAGCCAGAGAGAGAAAAAGAGAGAGAGAAAGAGAGAGAGAGAGAGAGAGCAATAAATAAACACACAGACACATCGACCGACGAGAAATAAAATCCCTGTCAGTAAAACCCCGGGGAATATTGCTCTTGGATGTTGCATTGTTCTGATTCCGTGATGTTGTTTCCATGTTGTTTGTGTGCGAGGTCCGCTTTGATACATGGCGTAAGTATACATGAAATGGATATTTTAACTCATAAAAAGTGGAGTGTGGATAGGATAAGTTATTTAACACATAACGAACTCGTGTATATATTCAAACCCTTTTTTTTTTTTTTTTTTTTTTTTTTTTTTTTTTTTTTTTTTTTTTTTCCACTTTTGGGATCCTCTTTATTTAATTATTTTTATCTTCGTAATATCCTCTTAATTATATACACAATATAAGCATTTTCTCCTGACTGTTGTTTCAATATCCTTTCTTTTACGAGTATTACCTGGGTTTAATCTCATCTCTATTCATTCCCTTAATTCTTGTTTTTATTTCCTCGCTTTTGTCTATCTATTCAATACTTTATTTACCGATCTCTCTATTCCTATACCTTATTTATTCAATTCTTTAATTTCTTATCATCACTACACTCCTTAGATATAGAGTCCATAGATATTTCAATTCATTCATAAATCCTCCGATTCTGACTTAAGAAAGCATCCAACCTGATAAAAATCAAAATTAAAGACTCTTATAATATGAATTTGCGTCAGAAGAAGAAGAAAAAAAAAGAAGAAAAGAAAAACAAACAAAAAAAAAAAAAAACATAAACGGCCATAGGAAATCGATAGTGATTTGACCTCGTAATGATATTTGCTTAAATTAGATGTTCCCAATAATGAGAGGGGAAAAAAAATGTATATTATCGGCCAAATGAAGCACAGAATCTGAAATGGAGTTTGAGCCTTTAATTCTCTGTATTAACTGTACCAAAGGCATTTTATCGGTGTGACGGGGTTGTTGCTGATGTTGTTGATTGGAGAATAAATGCCTGCATCAAGAGTAATAGAAGGATGGAAATAATTGAATAAGAATATGTAGGATTAAGCTTGTAATACTTGTTTGAAGGAAGGTTACCTTATCTACATACACTTACATACCTACATAAATACACACACACACACTCACACACACACACACACACACATACACACACACACAAACACAAGCAAACACGCACAAACACACACAAACACACACACAATCACACACACACAAACTTACGCTCGAACGCACACATGCTTACAAGTACGCACACGCGCAGCCGTACACAAACACACACAAAACCAGTCCAAACAACAACAGAAGCCCTCTATACAATCCAAACAATCGGAGGCAAACAAACAAACACCAGCTCAAGATCCGATGTGGAAATGGCGTTCCCGCAGTCATAATAACACCCTTTCTATTGATTATTTTGGCTGTCGCTCGACCGGTTCTGAACCGCACCCAAAACATTGCCTATATTTGTCAGCTGTCAACGAACACTTTCCCGGGTTCCAGTGGGCGGGATTTATTGTATTTTATTTATTTGATTGTTCGTCTATCCCACTAGATGTCTGACTGCTTGTCTGTCTGTCTGCCTTTCTGTCTGTCTGTCTGTCTGTCTGTCTGTCTGTCTAGATGACTATCTGTCTGTCTCCGTGTGTGAGTGTTTTGATGACTGTTTGTCTGTTTAGATGTCTAGGTGTATTGGTAGTTGTCTTTTCTAGATATCTGGGTGTATGGAGAACTATCTTCCTGTCTAGATGTCTACATTGTTTGATGATTGATTAGATCTCTGTCTGTCTGTCTACCTGTCTTAATATTTGACAAGGTCTTTACTTTTCTTGATATCTCTAGATGCCCAGTTACCTCTTTCCCACTTGATCTACCTTTCTATTGATCCATCTACATATCAATATCACTATCTAGTACTATCTATCTCAATACCTCTGTTTCTCATCTGTATCTCGTAACTGACATATGTAATCTCCCTTCGACCTCCTCTTAATCATCTTTTGACGACACAAAAATCCTCATACTATATGAAACAATAGCAATATATCTTTATAGAAAATCATGTTCACCCAGACGGAAAATTGAAGCTGGGATAGTTGGTAATATATTCATTATTTTGCCATAATTCTGACTCGAGGATGCAGACAGATTGTCGGTAGGAGCTTCCGCGTAGCGAGGCAGACACGGAGACGGATGGAAAGAGACAGAGAGAGGGATAATGAGAGATGGAAGAATGAAGTGAACGAGAGGGATAAAGGGAGAATGAGAGATGGAAGAATAAAGTGAACGAGAGGGATAAAGGGAGAATGAGAGATGGAAGATGATAGTGGACGAGAGGGAGGAAAGCAGCTATTGGGGGAGAGTTGGGGAGCAGAAGAAGAGATGAGAAAGGGAGATAGAGAGAAAGAGGATGAGGGAGAGGGAGAAAAAAAAAATAGAGAGAGAGAGAGAGAGAGAGAGAGAGAGACAGACAGACAGACAGACAGACAGACAGACAGACAGACAGACAGACAGACAGATAGACAGACAGACAGACAGACAGACAGACAGACAGATAGACAGATAGACAGACAGACAGACAGACAGATAGACAGACAGACAAATAGAAAAAAGGAGACAGACAGTATATGTACACTGTTTATGGGTGTGCTTGTGAAATATTGTGTCTATGTACGCATATATGATAGTAATGATAATGTTCATGTCATGTTGATGAGAATGATGACAGATGAGGCAGTGATGGAGATATATGATTATGCAATAACCCTAACCCTCACCTCTAGCTACGATAAACGAAGGGAATAAAATCAAAGAGAATAGCAATAAAACTATATTTTCTGAGTAATAAAACAGGAAGAAAACAATGATATTGTAGTTACAGTGTCAGTTATAGTAGTAGTAGCTATATCAGTAGCAGCATTATAGGTAATAGTGAAAAGAATAACAATGAAAAGAATGATAACAACATTATAAGAACAGTAACAAAACCACAACAACAGTAACAGTTATAAAAGTCATGATAATACCGATAATAATAACATAAACAATACTAATGACAACAGCTACAACAACAATAGCAATATCAATGATAAAAATGGTAATAACGTTAATGATGATAATGATGGTAATAACAATAATGATAATAACAAATGAATAAGCAAATCATGATAATGGTGATCATGATGATTATAAGAATGACGGTAATAATGATATTGATAATGATAGTAATAATAATAATAATATTCATGCTAATGACATTAATAAAAATGATAATGATAATTATGATCACCACAACCATAACGTCTATAATAATAATGATAGTAATAATAATTGCAATAAATAAAACAAGAACAATTACAAATTAAACTACCACACTCGCACAAAGAATAAACAAATCAACTAAATAGAATACAACCCCAAACCAAAAAAAATCCTCCACAAAATTTTGAAAGAGAGAGAAAGAAGACCTCCCCCCCCCCAAGAGAGAAAAAAAACGAGTCGGTAGAGGTTTTAAAACTCCATTTGCCTTGGCGAGCCTCCTTCTCGATCGGGTCACGGGGCCAAACTGCCTAAGAACACGTATCCATGACCACGCAGTCTCCTCAAATAGTCTTCACAGGCTCAGGCGCCCACGACGCTAGCACTACAAGACATGCAAATCCTTCTTTCCTTTTCTTTACTCTTTCTTTTTCACCTTTTTTTTTTCTTCTTTTTTTAGGTTTTGTGTTGGATTTGGTGATATATATATTTTTTTAAATCAAATCGTATTATCAAATTTTGTCCTTTTTTCCCCTTTATTATTATTATTATTATTATCATTATTATTATTATTATTATTTTACTTGATCGGATTTCGTCTTTTTTTGTATCTTTTATATTTTCTTATCTCTTTTTTTCTCATCTCTCTTTATCTTATGTATCTTATTTCATTTCGTTTTTATCATATTGAATCTGTTTTCGTTTTTTAAAACTTTTGTTATCTGTTCTTTCTTTCGTATAACTTTTATCTTCTTCCTCCATTATTTTCTTCCTTCAAAAACGGGTGAGAAGTTAAGATGATGATGATGATACGATAATGATGGTGGTGGTGATGATGATGATGATGGGGATTATAATATTAATAACAATGATAATGATGCTGATAATGATAATGATAATGATGATGATAAAACTCATATTGACGGTGATGAAGAAGAAGAAGAAGAAGAAGAAGGAGAGGTAGAAGAAGAAGAAGAAAAAAAAGCAAAACAAGAGCATGAGGAACAAGAAGCTAAAGAAGAAGAAAAAAGAAGAGGAAGAATTTGTGGCTAGGCCTGTAACCCTAAACTTTGGCTCTGTGCTTTATCCCTGTCGTTTTATATTAGACAGATATTTTAACCAAAATGTGAAGTGAAGAGGATGGACGAGGAGGAAAAGAGGGAGGGAGGGAGGGAGGGAGGGAGGGAAGGGAAGGTGGGAGGAAGGGAGGGAGGAAACGAGGGAGGGAGGAAGGGAGGAAGAGTAGGAGGGAGGGAAGGAGTATGGGTGGGAGGGAGGGAGGGAAGGAAGAGTGGGAGGGAGGGAGGGAAGGAGTATGGGTGGGAGGGAGGGAGGGAAGGAGTATGGGTGGGAGGGAGGGAGGGAAGGAAGAGTGGGAGGGGGGGAAGGTGGGAAGAAAGGAGGGAGACAGGTGTGGGGGAGGGGAGGGGAAGAAGGTAGGAAGGGAATGAGACAGGGAAGGAGGGTAGGAAAGTTCAAATAAAGTAAGGGAAGGATACTAAAAGGAGGAGAGAAAGATAAGAAAGAGAAAGGTGGGAGGAAGAAAACGAAAGAGGGGCGGATGATGGAAGGGAGAGAAAATGCTTGAAAACCGAGTAAGGAAGAGCAAAGACACATATATTTCTTGACTAATCGATAGTTCAAACCACGCTTCCTATCACTCTTGGACACTGCCTCCGCCTCCCTCGTGCTATAAGAAGTAATTGCCGTTACCTTTGGCTTTATAGGGGGCTGTAAATTCTTGCTCTTCTTCTTCTATTGACGGGGTAGGGGGGGGGGATAGGGCGAGGGGGCTTAATTTGTGAATGCTCTATCTTTATATAAGAATTAAGTTCTTTACTTTTCTTTCTTTCTCTCTCTCTCTCTCTCTCTCTCTCTCTCTCTCTCTCTCTTTTTTTTTTCTTTAATCAGTAATTTACCTAATCCATATCCTCCATTTCATCCTCATTGTCATCGCCATAATTTTTCTTATCATCACCACCATCATTACCATCATCCTCTTCCTCCTCTTTCTCCTTCTTCTTCTCCTTTTCCACCTCCTCCTCATCCTTCTTCTTGTTCTTGTTCTTCTTCTCCTCTTCCTCCTCCTTCTCCTCCTCCTTCTTCTACTCCTACATAACTTTCCTCTCTTCTCCCCTCCTCCATCTCTTCCCCTTCTTCTTCCTTCTCCACCCTCCCCTCCTATGTTTATACCTATCGTACTTTGCTTTTGTACTAGATCGGACGTTCCGGTAAAAGCAATTTTCATTAAACTCAGTACGAACAAGCAAGGGTTTAATGTTTTTTATACTACAAATAATTTTATGGTTTGGCAAATTTTGCAGAATATAAGATTACCAGAAAAAACACACAAATAAACGTTCAATATTTTAGAATAAAAGCTAAGAGGGGAACTAGTATTAGCAATAAAATCATAATACAAAATATAAACGCATAACCAACCAATGTAATCAATAAAAATGACGACAAAATTTTCCTCAAGGGTTAAATTTTAGTTAGGGCCAAGTAGCTGTTACCCTCGGCTTCAATAATTAATTCCCTCTTTTAGACACTAAGGAATGTGGCATTAAAAACGATGGCAATATATTTATTTTTTTCCTTTTTAATACCACGTCCGTAAGGGTTTATCAGGCATTTTAATATATTTCATTAAAGTTATCTCACTATGGGGATTGAAGGATGGAAAAGTAGGGGAAAGAGAGAGAGAGAGAGAGAGAGAGAGAGAGAGAGAGAGAGAGAGAGAGAGAGAGAGAGAGAGAGAGAGAGAGAGAGAGAGAGAGAGAGAGAGAGAGAGAGAGAGAGAGAGAGAGAGAGAGAGAGAGAGAGAGAGAGAGAGAGAGAGAGAGAGAGAGAGAGAGAGAGAGAGAGAGAGAGAGAGAGAGAGAGAGAGAGAGAGAGAGAGAGAGAGAGAGAGAGAGAGAAGAGAGAAAGAGATGAAGCAAAAAGAAAAGGAAGAAAACGGAGACAAGCAATGTATGCAAAGGCATGCATCACGCCGGAAAAGTGTAAGGAGGGTATATAGGGATCGTTTAAATACGGTCTCTGCACTCTGAACACGAGTACGGATCCTATAAAACCTATATATATGTCTGTTTTAATGTACAGGAACTCTGGTTATCCCCTACAAGTACCTCGGCATTCCTGGGAGGCAACGAGAGTGCCTTTTTTCATATGCAAGTATTTACACAGAATCTATTCATGTTTATAGTATTTACAAACGTGTATCTCTTTCGCAAATGTATAGATTCCCGAAATATCCACCGAGTATAACATTACGGTATTGAATCGAAGGCATTTGAGACCCGAATCTGCTTCATACTAACACTTTCTGAATCTATATAAATATACATATGACCCACATAAACGTATTCGGATACAAGATGTGTATAGATTCCGTTAATATTGTTGGGCAATAACACGAGAGCATCGCATGGAGGGAGTTCGAGAGAGGGGGGGGAGCTCTTCCTTATCAACCCTCGACGTTGCATTCAAAATAGAATATCCAGAGTCCTTTAAAGTTGCACATCTTTTCTGCGCTGGCAGGCGGTGGAGGGCGGAGAGGAGGAGTGGGGATGGGGGGGGGGGGGTCGTCCAGAGGAGGAGAGGGAGGTGGTGGGGTGGGAATTGGAGGACGTCGGAGGATAAGGAGCATTGGAGGAATGGAGGGGGAGAGGAGGGGGGAGGCTCGGGTGAGAGGGAGGGAAGAAGGGAAGAAGAGAGGGAGAGAGAGAGAGAGAGAGAGAGAGAGAGAGAGAGAGAGAGAGAGAGAGAGAGAGAGAGAGAGAGAGAGAGAGAGAGAGAGAGAGAGAGAGAGAGAGAGAGAGAGAGAGAGAGAGAGAGAGAGAGAGAGAGAGAGACATAAAGATAGAGAAAGATAAATAGATAGATAGATAGAACACACACAGAAACATAAAGCCAACCAAACAACCAGGCAGCAAACTGACAAAGACGTAAAAAATATGGTACTTCATCACTTCAAATTTTATTACTCGTCTTCCCTCCCCTCTTCATCTCTGTCTCGCCCACCATTTCATTTCTAATGTGCGATCATTTCCTCACACTTGTTGAAAAGCTGTTTATGTATATTACCCCTTAAAAATTTATGAGGATTGCTCCGTCTTTCGGTGCTCTATTGTAGTTTTCATATCAAGCGATCTTAATGTGGAAGCCTCGCATCATCTTAAGAAAAAAATATTGCTTGGTCATAAACACACATTTGTCAGCATGTTATATAGCATTCTTTTTTTTATCATTACTATTATTATCATTATTCTGACATATAACAATAATAGGGTAGATTGATGTAAAGTTAGTATAAAGAAATAAATTAAGAAAGACCACTGATAATTTACAATAGATATATATATGATTATTGAATTAACAATGATGTGATGACCACACTAACAATTATAACAACAACAGCATGGATAATGGCAATGACAATAAAGATAATATCATAATAACAAAAATAATACAGATAACAATAATAAAAAACAACAACAAGAATAATACTGATGACAATAACAAGAGTAACATCAATGATAATAACAACAGCAACAGCAACAATACAAGTAAATCAATACCAGGATATTCGTGATCCTTTGTAGATCCAAACAGCATACGGATCCCATTCCCTTCTTTTGCTTCCTATCCACTCCTGTGTGGATGAACCGAAAAAGTCACCTTACATATTCTCGACATTGGTCTCTCGTGCTGTTGTGTACATAGTTGAGTGGGCTTCGTTTGTGTGGAAAATGGGACATGCAACTGGCGTTTTTATTTTCTTATTTATGATCTTTTTTATTCGTATCTTTTTGTGGGGTTTAGGGTGTTTATATTGTAAGGACGAAATTTTGGTTTTATTTTTTCATATATATATATTGTCAGGTATGGTGTTTAGTTATCTTATATTTTTTCACTATTGTTTCGGTATTATTATTATTATTGTTGTTGTTGTGTGTGTGTGTGTGTGTGTGTGTGTGTGTGTGTGTGTGTGTGTGTGTGTGTGTGTGTGTGTGTGTGTGTGTGTGTGTGTGTGTGTGTGTGTGTGTGTGTGTGTGTGTGTGTGTGTGTGTGTTTGCGTTTTTAGTGAGTTTTTATACTCATATGCATGTATTTATATGTATCGCGGAAAACATTCTTTCCACAGCCATTACCCCCCAAAACCACTCCCATACTAGCGCCAACAGAAAGAAATGAAGAAAAAGTCTACACAGCAGTTTTTTCTTAACGAGGTACTTCCAAATTTTCCTTCAATTACAGAGGGAATCGAGTGACAACACAGGTGCGACTTCCTTTGTTTCGTTTGTTCTCGGCAACTTCTAACTTCTTAAGGTTTTATCACTTTCCTTTTCTTCGCTTTACCCTCCTTGTCTGCTCTCTTTCTTTTCTCATTCTCTCTCTCTTTCTTTTCCCATTCTCTCTCTCTCTCTCTCTCTCTCTCTCTCTCTCTCTCTCTCTCTCTCTCTCTCTCTCTGCTACGTTTTCTATTTCTTCCTCCTCTGAGTCTACTTCTCTTCCCTTTTCATGTTCGCTAATTTATCTGGTTCTTACTTTCTCGCTCTTCCTATCCCCTTCCCTTTTCTTTCTACAGTTATTCATCTTTCACTTGTTTCTTTTTTCCTCTTTATCCTCCAAGGCAATTTTTCTTCCATCTTTCTGTTCCTTCTTTCATCCCTCCTTCCTATCCACTTTCTTATTCCTCAAACTATCTCTTATCTCTCCTTTTTTCTCTACATCCTCTTCTACTTCTCCTCTCCATCCTGTTATCCTTTCTTTTATACGCCTCTCCCTCTTCTTATCCAGCTCTTCCTTCCTCTCAGAAACCTACTCTTTTCACCCATCTTATTTACTTCCTTTCCCTTTCCCTCTTCCTCTCCTGTCTTCCTCTCTTCCTTCTTTTATCCACCTATTCCCATCATCCCGCAAAACGAGTCGATCGTAATACATATTCTATCGAGACTCTGCATTCTCCTCCTGAACAGACATTTGCTTCTAAATCAAGTTACCTCTACCGCAAACGAAGAAATTGGATTTGTGCTCCTCTTCATTCGTTTTCTTCGCCTGCTTGTTCTCTCTTGTCTCTCTCTCTCTCTCTTTCATTTTCCTTACTCTCTATTCCTCTTTTCACTCTTCTTAGTTTATCGTTTTTTTCTTTGTTTTTGTTTTCTTTTGAATTTCACTAAGATTATTACTTTTTTTTTTTTTTTTTTTTTTTTTTTTTTTTGCTTCTCTTATTCCTTTAACGTTCGTTGTGCTGCCTTATTTCCTCGTTCTCTTTCTTTACTCTTTATCTCCTCTCTCTTCCCTATCTCCTCCTTGTTTTCTCATCTTCCTTATGTCTTATTCCTTCACCCTCATATCTTTCTCTCTATCTCTCTTCCTTCTCTCCTTACAGTGCTCAAGTTACCCTCCAAACTTTTCTCAATTCTCACTTTCACCTCTCCTCTCCCTCTTCTCTTTGTCCCATCCCCTCTACATCCCTCTGTTCTCCTCCATCTCCATCCCTTCCTCTTCCTCCATTCCCTCGTCCCTCCTCTCTTTTTCCCATTTGCTTTCCCCTTTCCCCCCTCCTCCCAAAGGAATTCAATGGAATAAACATTACCGCCATGCCTCGCCTGTATCACTCTTGGCTCGGTACCTCGTCCTCGTTGTCTCTGTGGTATCTAGTGTCAGCGCTGGTGTTTTGTTGAGTTTGGGATCTCCTCCTGATTACATTAGATGCTCGTGATTGCAATTTACTTTACGTTCTCTTCTTTTTTTTTTCTGTTTTTTTTTTTTTTTTCTTCCTTTTCCTGTCTTTTTTTCCCATCGCTCTTTCTATCCCTATTACTCTATTTTGTCTTCCAGTTCTTCATCTACCTCCTCCTGCACACCCCTTTACTTACTTTTTTTTCCCCTCTTACCCCTATTCTTCCTTCAACCCTTCACTTCCTCCTCCTCCACTTCCTCCACCACCATTGCTATTGCCTTCATCGCCAACACCACCACTACCATCACCTCCTTCTCCTCCTCCTCCTCCTCTTTCTCCTCCTCCTCCTCCTCCTCCTCCTCCTCCTCCTCCTCCTCCTCCTCTTCCTCCTCTTCCTCTCCTGCCTGAGAACAACACCTCCGCCACGTACTCCAGCCTACACAGCTACCCACTCTCGCCCACAAAACCCCCAGGCGAGTTTTTGACGGGTAAGAAGCGAGGTTGACGGGAGTTGTGTGAAGGAGGTGGAGGGAGAAAGGGGGAGGAGGGGTGAGGGGACGGAGGGGGGGGGGGGGGGGGGGGGGGGAGGGAGGATTCAGGAAAAGGAGGAAGAAGAAGGGGGGGCGAGGAGAGAGGAAGGAGGTGGAGATAGGGGGACGAGGTGTGTGTGTGGGGGGGGGGGGTGAGGGAGATGAGGAAGGAGTGTGGATAGAGATAGGGAAACGAAGGGGATGCCGGATGAGGAAAGGGGGAAGGAGATGGATAAAGGGGGGACGAAAGAGGCAGGGAAAGGAGGTTGGAGAGGCGGAAGCAATATGAAGAGAAGGATGGATAGAAGAAAGAAGGGGTTAGGAAAAGATGGGTGAGGAGAGGAACTGGGAAGTGGAAAAAGAGGAGAGAGAAGGAGGGAAAAGAGGGGAGAATAAAGGGAGATAAAGAAGGAAGGAGAAGAAGTAATTAGGAAATGGACATAGGGGTGAGAGGGGGGGAGGAAAGGAATAAACACGAAGGAGGTGTTTATGGGTAGGGAAAGCGTGGGGGAGGAAGAGAGAGAATTAGGATGTAGGGAGTGATAAGAGGAGACAGGTAACGGGGAATGAGGGAGAAGAGAGTATTAAGGGATGTAGTAGGGAAGTAAGTAAGAATGGAAGAAGAGAAGAGAAGTGAAGTAGGACGAGAAGAGGCGCGAGAGAAGGGTGGAGAAAGAGAGATAAAGCAGGAGGAGTGATGGAAGGAAGCAGATGACAAGGAAAGAGGGAGAGGAGAGGATAAAGGGATGTAGAAGGAAAGGAGTGAAGAAAGAAAAAAAAAAAAGAGGAGAGAAGTAGGACGAGAAGAGGCGCTAAAGGAGGACGGAGGAAGGGAGAGAGGGGATGAAGCATGAGGAGAGAGGGGGGGCAGCCTCTCTAGGTGGGTGGGCTGAAGAGGATAGGCTGAATGAAGGATACAGAGGAAAAGGGTAGGGTTTAAAAGAGAGCGAGAGAGGCCGTTTGAGTGCAAGGGAGCGAGCGAGCGAAAGGGTGAATGAGCATAAGCGGGAGAGTTTGGGAGCGAGTGCCACAAGGGGGTAAGGGACATAGAGAGAAAACGACTGAGCGAGAGACAAAAAGAGAGCAGGAGAGAAATGTGAGTCAAAGAATATAGAGCTAAAAAGAAAGACGTTGGGGAAGAGGAACAATCAAAACAAGTAGAGAGAGGGAAAAAAAACGACAGCCTATGAGTTATCCCCGACCGACAAGAAAGACTGAAGAAGAGAGAAAGAGAGAGTGGGAAGGTGAAAGAGAGAGAGAGAGAGAGAGAGAGAGAGAGAGAGAGAGAGAGAGAGAGAGAGAGAGAGAGAGAGAGAGAGAGAGAGAGAGAGAGAGAGAGAGAGAGAGAGAGAGAGAGAGAGAGAGAGAGAGAGAGAGAGAGAGAGAGAGAGAGAGAGAGAGAGAGAGAGAGAGAGAGAGAGAGAGAGAGAGAGAAAGAGAGAGAGAGAGAGAGAGAGAGAGAGAGAGAGAGAGAGAGAGAGAGAGAGAGAGAGAGAGAGAGAGAGAGAGAGAGAGAGAGTTCATCCGGGCGAGGAGAAAGAGATAAAGAGAGAGTGTTGAGACTTCGTTATAGACGTATAGTCGTGCCGGGTACACTGATTGGAGTGAATTGTGAGGGTGATTGTGTTGTGAAAGAGGGAAGAGGAGGAGGCCGATGGATAAAAAAAAAAAAAAGTGAATGAATAGAGGGGGGAAAGAGACGATGAAAAGGACATGGCGACGAACCCGAGGAGGTTGACGAGAGGAGAAAGGCGTTTGAGGAATGACGATTGATAGGGGCAGGAAGGCGCCGATAGATTGTTAAATAATTCGAGAAAGATAGGAAAGAGAATGAGAGAAGATAAAAGAGCGAAAGGATGGGACGGAAAAAAAAACAATTGGTCTTACATTATTGCCAAACCGATAGGGCGTCGATGATGGATTGGGGTTCCGTTAATAAGGTTATAATGTAGATCAAAAGGAGAGAATAGCCCATATAAGGCCCTCCTCTTCCATCTTATTCTCTCGCTGTTCTTCTCTTTCTCATCTTGTCCTTCTCATTTGCGCAGACACACACACACACACACATATATACACACACGCACACACACACTTTATACACACACACACACACACACACACACACACACATATATACACACACACACACACACACACATACACACACACACACACACACACACACACACACACACACACACACACACACACACACACACACACACACACACACACACACACACACACACACACACACACACACACACACACACACACATATATATATATATATATATATATATATATATATATATATATATATATATATATATATGTATATATACATATATAACCTAGATAGGATAACAAGCTAAAGAAATCCCTCCAGATTTATTGCGCGTTTCCCGCCACGACCATGACCACCACACGAACTCCTTCCCCTTTCCAGGCTCAGCAAGACCCCACAAGAGCATCCGCGGCCTCCCCCACCTCCCGAAATGCACACGATTTATCTCGTCTCGCATGTCCCAGCCTCCGCCAACACAAGGCCGTCGTTGCATTAGTCATAGTACCAGGGAACCCACCCGGTCTCGAGTCTCCAATACGCCATTCGGGTTCGCTCAGGCGGACCTAAGTTGTGAATTCGGTGGTGCGAGGGGGTGGGGGTAGGGGTTAGGGGGGGGGCGTGTGAGGAGGGGGATAGGGAGGGAGGAGTCGAGGGGTGAGTGGGGGTTGGAGAGGGTAAGAGGGGGAGTAGGTAAGTGGGGGATAGGGAGGGTATAGGGATGGAGAGGAGGGGATAAGGAGGAGAAAAGAGGGGGAAGTAGAGGGAGTAGGCGGGAGGATGGAGGAGAGGAGAGAGGAGGGAGAGAGTTGTGAGGAGGAGGAGGAGGAGGAGAAGGAGGGTACGGAGGAGGATAAGAGAAAAGGGGGACTGGGGGAGGACAGAGGTGGGGAAAAGAAACCGGGGGAGGAGGGGGAGTGGGAGGGAGGGTAAGAGAAGGCATTCATTCCCACCGACCAGGTAAGTGACGAGCGGCGTCGGCCAGGGGAATGTCACCCGAATGCACTCGCGTCCAAAGGGTTGTAATACCGTGGCTACAGCGAGGGCGAAATGAGCACGGCATGCACGTAATGAGCACGTTTAAGCACTAGCCAAATAAAAGGCTATTTTCCCCTTCCCGTACGGAGAGAGAAACGGCTCAGGAATTTCTGAACGACGGGAAGCACTTCAATGTGGCGTGATCATTAAACCGTTATATTTATTTGGCCTCAAGGATGAAACATGAAGAATAAGTTGAAAAGGATTAAATAAATATATGTGAGGATGATAATGTTAATGCTGATCATATCATTAATGTGATTATCATTACTACAATTCCACCAACATCATTATCCTATCCTTCTTTCTTCTCAACATCCCCATGAATATCATTATGATATAATAAAGATAATCATATCAATAGTCTTAATAGTCATAATAGTAGTAACTGTGAAAATATACTGAAGATACGTGAATAAACAAATACATAAATAGATGAAATTTAGATTACTCTTTGATCTCGCTGCAACACCCAGAAAGTACCATAATATTGCAATTAACCATCAGCGAGCCGTATAAATTCCCCCTCACCCTTTCCCATCCCAACCCCCTCCCTCCCTTCCCCCTCACCCTTCCTCCCCTCCCCCCTCCCTCCCTCCCTCCCTCCCATCCTCCACCCCCTTTCCCCCTTCCCCCCTCCCTCCCTCCCTCCCACCCCCTCTCACCCTTCCCTCCCCCCCTCCCTCCCTCCCACCCCCTCCCCCTTACCTCCACGGAACAAACACAATATTGTCCGAAATTGCATATACAACCGCATCTCTCGACAGAGTCCGGGATGCTGATCTCCATATTCGATTAACAGCTCTGTGTTTACAATTCATTGGGAGGGAGAAGGTAGCACGGAAAAAAGGTCTCTGTAAACTAGAACAATAAGGGTCATAAGCTGAGCGAGTCTTGAATGAAAAGCAGTGCAGAGGTGTTTGCCTCGTCTTTGGAGTATCACCTTTGTGCTATTTAGTATTAAGGGTATTTTTTCTTAATTAGGGATCAGTGCTTAGTCAGGGAATTGTGGATTTATCTTCTGGTTCCTCTTATCAATCTAGCAGTACCATCATTTTCATTAAAAAGAGCTTTAGTAATAACATCATGTTTATTTCGGTATTATTGTTGTAGTCAAAATATACACTATTGATAGTATCAATAAAGATAATGATAATGATGATCATGATGATATTAAATCATGATAGTATTATCATTATTATTATTTTCATCATCATCATTATCATCACTATTATTTTCATAGTAATTACTATTATTATTACCATTGTCATTACTAGTATCATTATCATTATCATTATCTTTATCATTATAATTATAATTATCGTTATCAATATCAACATTGATAATAAGATCAAAATTATCATTATCATTATTATTATCATTATCATTATCATTATCGTTATCATTATCATTTTCGTTATCAATATTAGTTTCAATGTTGATATTATTGTTATATTTATTATCATTATTGGCATTATTATCAACACAAATAGTATCTTTAATTTCATCAGCATTACTATTATAATTGCTATTATCATTATGATAATCATCATCATCATCATCATTATTATCATCATTACCATCCTATTAGTACCATTCATCATCAATATTATAATTGTCATATTACTGATATTATTGCTGCTCAACATTATCATTATAACTTTATAATTTTTGTTGTTTGTATCATAATGAGCATCAAGATTATCATTATTGTCATTCTAATCACCATTATCATTTTTATCATCATTACAATCAATTTCATAATACTCATCAATATCATCACTAACATTAATCTTGTTGTTTGTGTCATAATAAGCATTATGATGATGATCTTTATTATTCTAATCATCATTTTAATTCTATCATAATTACAAACAACTTTATAATCCTCATCATAATCATCACAAACATCATCATCAATAATGTCCACGGTGATAAAAAAAAGAAGTATATATATATATATATTTCTCAAGCTTATTTCTGATAATAAAGTAGCCTTCCCTGTTACCCCCCCCCCCCTCAATCCACCCAACTTAATCCCCCCTCCCCTCCTCCCCCGCTTTGCTTAAAGAGGTACGTACTTATTTGCATATTCACACCAGACATATTTCGTCTCGCGAAAAGGGAAGAGCGAGTAGTGTTAGTTATGGCTGTAATTACTCTTGTGTTCTTCTTAAGGTAGGGAAGAAAAAGGGGTTGTGGCTATAGAGGCGCTTGTTTGATTGTTTGTTTGTTTGTTTTTGTTTCTAGCAGAAGACTTGGAGGCGTTGGAACTA
>BOPN01000690.1:80000-82500 GCA_017312705.2 Penaeus japonicus | reverse complement strand
AATAAAAAAAAATGATAATAAAATGTGCAGATAATTACATCATCACAGTTAATCATCGAGTTAATTAAGGATTATTGCCAGACTGTCCGCTTAATGTTCATTATTGACTAATTATGCCTCGTGGATAACCAGGCAGAAGTCAGTGAACCTTGAAATGCGGCAAATTCTCAGAAATATATTTCGATTCGACTTTTCGTTTTTTATGTCATTTTTTTTTTTTTTTTTTTTTTTACGATTGAAAAGTAAATAAGGCCTGATGAACTTCCGACTGTCAAAAGAGGATGACAGCTGATGTGTAATTAAATACGACCCTAATTCTTTCTCTCTCTCTCTCACTCTCTCACTCTCTCTCTCTCTCTCTCTCCTTTCCTATCTCCCTCTGTTTTTCTTACTTCTTTTATTGCCCTTTTTTCTCTCTATCCTTTATGACAGACAGACATACAGAGAAAGAGAGACAGAGAGAGAGAGAGAGAGAGAGAGAGAGAGAGAGAGAGAGAGAGAGAGAGAGAGAGAGAGAGAGAGAGAGAGAGAGAGAGAGAGAGAGAGAGAGAGAGAGAATATCAATATACGTGATAAAAAGGTTAGAATTCCTGATGATGTCATCAATATCACCGAGACAGATAACTTGAAGGAAGGTACCCAACATTGTTGTGTGTATCCTCTACGGCCTTCGTTTTCTCTCTGCCTCTCTTTTTTTTTCTCTCTATACCACCCCGTCTCCCTTCTTACCTCCCTCTTATTCCCTTTCTCCCTCCATCCCTCTTTCTTTCGTTCATTCCTTCTTTCCTCCCTCCCTCCCTTCCATCCTCCCTCCCTTCCTTCCATCCATCTATCCAACCCTCCCTTCCATCCTCCCTCCCTCCTTCCATCCATCCACCAAACCGTCCCTTTCATCCTCCCTCCCCCCCCCCCTCCCTCCCTCCCTCCCTTCCATCCATCTACCCAATCCTCCCTTCCATCCTCCCTCCCTCCCTCCCCCCCTCCCTCCCTCCCTCCCTCCCTCCCTCCCTCCCTCCCTCCCTCCCTCCCTCCCTTCCATCCATCCCTCCCTCCCTCCCTCCCTCCCTCCCTCCCTCCCTCCTTCCTAACACCGGCGCCGCCCCAACATTTTCCCACATTAAGAAAGAACGTCCAACAATGACCCTCCCTTCGTCTCGACCCTCTGTTGTGACGAGCTTCGTTTATCCACCACTTTTTTTGAGAGGGATTTTTGGTAGCCTTCGCCCTCTCGAGTGTGAGTGAGTGGGGATGTGGTTGCCTCCGCTAGGGGGAGTGAGGAATGTTTTTCGTTTTTTTATCTGTGTTTAAGATTCGGAGGATGAGGATAGAGGGGGGGGGGGGGATATAGAGTGTATGTGAGGTAGATCGAACGGAGTGAGAGGAAGGAAGGAGGGCAAGGATAGGTAAAAAGACAGCGAGAGTGTGTGAAAGAAGGGCCATAGCTGAGGAACATTTTTTAAAGGGATGAAGATATATTGGATATGGTGAATATGTGTAAGGATATGACGACAAGAGGAGAAAGGAAGGAGAAAGAGACAGACAAAAGGGAAAGTAAGAATGCAGAGAAAATAAGAGGAGCGGAAGGCTATTCAAAAATCATTTTTAAGTTCATAGAACGTAAAGAAGTAAGATGCAAGAATGTAGTGAGGAGAAGTCGGTAGCGTAAGCAAAAGAAAGGTAAATGGAAAGCGCGTATGCAGATAGAGTGAGATGGAAAAAAAGTGCGTAAGAGTTCCGTATCCAGAGAGGAAGTGAGGGAGAGCATGAGAAGATATAGTAGAGGAAAAAAAGAGGAGGGCACATGAATGATAAACATCCGGAGCAAATGAAACTGGATAAACGAAGAAGAGAGAATGTAAACGTGGCGAACCCTTCCATGCTAGAAGAACATCCCCTTTTCATAATTATTACCTCGGACCTGCCATACACACGCTAGTAATCAAAAACCTCGACGGCGACCCTTTCCTTTCTTTTCTCGCTTTTCTTTTTTATTCTCATAATGAAGAAGAAACAAAGTGGATGGTACTTCCTGATGAATGAAAAAGGAAATGAGGAGGACAGGAGGGAATTCAACCCTGTCTATCTTCTACTCCGACCTCCACCTACCCCCCTTCCCCCTCTCCCCCTCTCCTACTCCCAATCTCCCAATCTCTCCCGACCTCGTTCCGTGCCACATCCAACTATGGATTATGAGCGCGTTAGTAAACAATGAAACACATACACACATATCCAGGCCATAACAGTTAAAACGAGACACGACCCCTTGTATCCATAGGAGTCCGCTACGAAGCCTCGTGATCTGTGACAGCTGTAACGCCAATCGTGCGTTCGTATCGATCGGAACTCATACGTAACATCAAATTGTTTTCACTAACGCACTAATTGAGTCGTTTATCCTTCACTCCTAAGAAGTCAAAAACGAAATATATCTTAGGACGAGATATCATTTCTCAGCGTGGGGAAATGTCGACCTTTGGACGGGGTATTTTAAGGGTGACAT
>BOPN01000690.1:67500-77500 GCA_017312705.2 Penaeus japonicus | reverse complement strand
ATTATTATTATCTCCTTTTTGTATTATTCTTAATCTCAATCTCCATCTCGACTCACCGTCTCGAGGATCAATCTCTTCTCTTCACGGAAATAGCAATATGATCAGACAGAAAATATGGTAAATTGAATTCCGCAGTAAAGTATATTTTGCTCCGAGGAAACGATGTGTTCGAGCGAAAGAGTGAGATGGAGGAGGGAAAAGGGAGGGAGAAAGGGAGGGAGGGAAGGAGGGAGGGAGGGAAGGAGGATGGGAGGGAAGGAGGGAGGGAGGGAAGGAGGGAGGGAAAGGGAAGGAGGGAGGGAGGGAGGGAGGATGGGAGGGAAGGAGGGAGGGAGAGAGAGAGAGAGAGAGAGAGAGAGAGAGAGAGAGAGAGAGAGAGAGAGGGAGAGAGAGAGAGGGGGAGAGAGAGAGAGAGAGAGAGAGAGAGAGAGAGAGAGAGAGAGAGAGAGAGAGAGAGAGAGCGATGAAGAGAGGAGAAGCCATGAAAGACATGGATAGAGAGAAAGGTGTGGATGAGAGGGAGGAGAGTGTGAAAAATAAACATACAGTATGTACATACAGAGAGAAAGTGTGAATACACATATAGATATTCAAAAATGAAGTTAAGAACAGAACGCCAGTACAGGCACAACCAAAACAACTTAAATGTTATTCAATTTCCACTGCCTCAGCCTCTTCAACAATAACTTTAAAGCCGAGATCGAAAAGTTGACTCAGGGCAATGGAAGGGAGAGCCTCTTATCATCCGACCATATCAGAGCATCGGATGAGACTCAGTGAGGCTCCCTTTTTTCCCTTACGTCTTCCACCTGCCACGCTTTCACCCTTTCTTCTTCATTTTTTTAACCTTTTATGATTTTACATACACCATCTTTCCTTCTTCATCGTCTTCTTCGTTTGTTTTCCTTCTCTCCCTGTATTTTTTTTTTCTTCGTTTTTTTTTTCTACGTCCTTATCCTCTTTTTTTTTCCCTATCTATGTCTTCCTCTTTCCTCTTTTCCACCTCTCCCTTCTCCCCTTCTTTACTTTTCTCCCTTTCTCTTTCCGTAGTCGTTATTCCACCCCCTCATCCTCATCCTCTCACTTCCCTTTCTCTCTCTATCTTCTCCCTTCCCTCCATCCCATCTCCTCACTTCCCTCCTTCTCTGTCTCCCTTCCCTCCTTCTCCATCTCCCTTCCCTCCTTCTCCATCTCCCTTCCCTCCTTCTCCATCTCCCTTCCCTCCTTCTCCCTCTCCTCCCATCCTCCAAGAGCCTACGTCTTTTTGTGAGTTCCTGTTATGATTTCTTTTGTTATTCTCCTGCGAGTTTGGCCACTTGATGTCGATGCAAGATTTATTAAATGGCTCAGAAACTTTAAATTACGTTTGCAGAAACATTTTTCTTCGTAGTTTTTTATATCTATTTTTTTTTTTTTTTTTTTTTTTTTTTTTTTTGTGGAGAGGGTGCGTTACCCATACATCTACTATATATGCATTAGATTAGGTGCCAAACTTTTTAAAACTTTGTAGAAATGGGATGTCTGTCCGGCAGCATTATGGAGGTTTTCTATATAAGAGCAAGAAATTTGAAATTCCGATTTCGTAAGCACTTAACTTTTTCATGTGACGTGAAAGAAAGAAGAAAAAAAATAACAATAATAAAAACGTTTTCATTTCAGTTTCCATTTTATCCCAGTATGCATATAGTAGTTTTATCTGTTATAATATATATTAAATAAGTCATATCTAACTTTTTTCATTTTAATTAAACGTCCACGTTTAATTGATTCCGCAAGTCATACAGTGCACAGCGAAAGTTCAATTCTAAAATTACCTACGCAGGGAGCGATGAAACGAAGTATCATATTTATTTATATATATATATATATATATATATATATATATATATATATATATAGAGAGAGAGAGAGAGAGAGAGAGAGAGAGAGAGAGAGAGAGAGAGAGAGAGAGAGAGAGAGAGAGAGAGAGAGAGAGAGAGAGAGAGAGAGAGAGAGAGAGAGAGAGAGAGAGAGAGAGAGAGAGAGAGAGAGAGAGAGAGAGAGAGAGAGAGAGAGAGAGAGAGAGAGAGAGAGAGAGGGAGAGAGATAAACAAATAGATAGAACCGGAGAAACAGGACGACAGATACAGAAAACAAGAAAGAAAAAGGGATAGACTTTCTTAAGGAGGAAAGCCGGAGAAAGGAGACGAGGAGGATAAGAAATGATTATGATTATCAATGATTAACGATAATCTGAAATAATTCAAGATAAAAACGGACGACTTTTTACTTGATATACTGTATACAAATATGCATTGCATTTCTCTTAATTCGCTAATTTATTATTATTATTATTATTATTGATGATATGAATAAGGATTATGGTCATGATGATGATGGTGATGCTGATGTTGCTATTGCTGACGGTAATGGTGATGGAGATGATGATGGTGGTGGTTTTGATGATGATGTGAGGATGAAGATGATGATGTTGATAATAATGATGATAATGATGATTACGATAATGATGATAGTGATGGTGATGATGGTGAGGGCTAAAATATACCACATTCATTTAAACGTTATTCGTTTAATATCTCGCTAGCATATTTGTTGCATCATCTCTTATCCTTCGTCAAAAAATCGTAATAACTTCAATGGATTAACCATTAAACAGAGGTATATCAAGGGTATTTCTGAGCAAATACACACAAAAATAGAATCCAATAAAAGGTAAGAATTCCTTCCCACTTCTCCTAACTCTTCCCGCTTTTCTTGCCTGAAAACTTTTCTCTTCGTTTTTATCTCCTCGTCCTTCTTCGATTCTTTCTTCTTTTGCTTATCGTTCTTTATCTCTTACTTCCCTTTTTCATTCGGGTCTCTTCGTACGTTTCTATCTACTCCCCGTCTTTCTCTTTAACACTTCCATTACGTAGGTAGATATCCCATTATGCTACATATGATAACAAAATATTTTTTTTAGAGATTTTTTTCTCTCGTGTTAACAATGTAACTTTTTGACTGAAGACCTTTTGATACTGATATATTTTTCTTTGTCGTTTTTTTTTCTTGTTCTTTTTCTTCTTTTTTATTTCTACTTCTCTTCCGCCTGTTTTTTTTTTTTTTTTTTTTTTTTTTTTTTTTTTTTTTTTTTTTTTTTTTTTTTTTTTTTTTTTTTTTTTTTTTTTTTTTTCTTTTGTAGCACCTTCTTTCAGTGCTTCTACTTGTTCTTGTTATTCTTCTCCTTCTCATCCTTCTTCTTCTTCCTCTTCTACTTCTTCTTTGCGTTCACCTTCACCGTCTTTCCGTTTTCCTTCTCCTTTTCTTCTCCTTCTTCTCGCTCTCCTTTTCCTTCTGTTTCTCCTTCTGATCCTCCTCCTCCTCCTCCTCCTCCTCCTTTTTCTTCTTCTCCTACTCCTTCTTCTTCTTCAACTTGTCCTTCTTCTTCATTCTTTTTAGTCTTTTTGGTCTTTCTTCTTATCATTCGTCTTATTCCTAGTCTGTCTCTCCGAAATTGCAGATCCATCTTCATTTTTTTTTTCTTTCTTTTTTAAGCTGAAGTGGCCTTTGACAGCTTATTTTCGTGCGCCACTCTTCGGGGGGATTAAGCTAAAACTCTTCGACTCCAAGTATTTACCTAAAAATGAGGGGCGGTAGTTGGAGGGGGGAGGGGGGGGGACAAAAAAGACACACACTCAAAAAAAGAAAGAAAGAAAGAAAAGAAAAAAACGTTAGTATACACTTTTATATGCTTTATGAGATTTCAAATTGACAGCAGAATTAGTGGTGTTTTTTGCGCTGAAACAAAAAAGAGGGTGGAAGAGAGAAAGAAAAAGAGAGAGAGAGAGAGAGAGTGAGAGAGAGAGAGAGAGAGAGAGAGAGAGAGAGAGAGAGAGAGAGAGAGAGAGAGAGAGAGAGAGAGAGAGAGAGAGAGAGAGAGAGAGAGAGAGGAAAGAAAAAAAATTATATCCACACAACCCATTACGATGCACACTATACCACAATCCACAGCTTGTCTTTACACATCCACTCGGCCCTGTCAACGGAGCCTGGGGGCAAGGGGGTGGTAAGGTAGGGGGGAGGGGGTTCTGTTCTGAACCCATTTTTTGCCAGGATATTGGATCTTTTCTGGTAAATATTGTGTCTTTGGGGAATCCGCGTAGTGGCACAAGAAACCGCATTTCTCTTGAAAGCAAGAATTCGCCATTTTATTCGGCAGTACAAACAATTTTCGATTTGCTGCTTTTCTTTGCTTGGTGTATTTGGTCTTTTCTTCTTGTTTTATTTTTCTGCCATCTGTATTTATGTTCTTTGTCGATGTTTTTCGTAATTATCTTCTAGTTATGTTGGAGCCAAACGTGTTCTTTGTCTTTGCTAATTACACTATTCCTCGTAATACACCTGAGCTAAAAACCCTAAACCTGTGACTTACAAAACAAGATCTGTAACCAACACCTTCATATGGTCACTAGCTTTACATTACTCGACATTCCCTAAACCTACACTACTCCACACCCAACTCCTCCGTCACCCCACCTGTATTTACACCTTAAACAAATCCCCAACAAAAACTACACCTCCAACTCACTCCCATTACTTCACCGCCACTCCTGCACAGGTGTTGACATCGAGAGGTAAGCCAGAGAGGAAAAAATCAATATGGTATCTGCCTTGCCCCGTCTCTCCCCCCTATCTACCCCCGTCCGTCCATCCATCCACTGGAAATCCTTGACTCTGTGATTAATTGATTCCTGTATCACTCATCTTGGCTTCGCCTTTCGCTCTTTCTTCACTGTGTCTCTGCTGGCTGCATTTGCTTTTCCTGTTCTTTTTCGTTTTTCGTTCATTTCTTTTGCTGTTGTGTTCTTTAATTTGCTTCTTTTCGTATCTATTAATTTCGTTTTTGCATCTCTGTCTATCTGTCTTTTGTCTGGCTTGCTGTCTGTCTCACACTCTCTCTCTGTCTCTCTCTCTCCTTTCCTCTCTCCCTCTCTCATTCTCTACTTCCCTCCCTCTTTCCCCCCCCCCCCTTCCCCCTCTCCCTCCATCCTTCCAGCTCTCGCTCTCTCGAGCCTCAAGCAATGGAAGTTGACACGGCCCCTTTTATCTCTTTTGTTTGCAGTTTCTGTCTACTCTTTCTCCCGTTACTAATTTTCCTCCTACTGTCTCACTATTTATTTCCTTATTTCCTTATCTATCAATTCATTAACTTATCCGTTCGTTTATATCAGTGTTTTATCGAATATTCATATTTTTTCTTGTATTTGTTACCTTCAAATATATTTTTTTTCAAGATAATAATCCTTATCGTTTTCTTTTAATTTGATTTCATATTTCTTTTTATCTCCGCTTCCCCCAGTTTTCTTAGAATTACATCGTTTGTTTACTTTTTTTTCTTTTTTTATCCTTCACTAATTCTCTTTCTCCCCTCTGTCCATCTCTCTCCTTCACCCCTTTTTCTTTTCATCATCCCTTCCCTTCACCACTTTCCTCTTTCCCGTCCATCCCATCCCTGACCTTAAACCCCTCTCCTCCCTATCCCTTCCCTCATCCTTTTCTCCTCCCTCCTCTAACCCTTTCTCCTCCTCCCCTCTCCCGTTCCCCATCCTTTCCCCTTATCCCCTTCCCTTCCCTCTTGATGTCCCTCCCACTCCTCCCTCTCCATCCCATCCCCTCCACTCTCCTGATCCCTCCCACCCCATTCTCCCCCTCCTTTCTCCCTCTCCACTCTCCCCATCTCTCCCTCTCCATTCTCCCCATCCTTCTCTCTCTCCACTCTCCACACCCTTCTCCCTCTCCACTCTCCCCATCCCGCCCTCTCCCTTCTCCACACCCTTCTCCCCCTCCTTTCTCCCTCACCATTCTCCACACCCTTCTCCCTCTCCTTTCTCCCTCTCCATTCTCCCCCTCCTTCTTCCTCTCCCTCACCCTTCTCCCCCTCCTTCTCCCTCTCCATTCTCCACACCTTTCTCCCTCTCCTTTCTCCCTCTCCATTCTCCCCATCTTTCTTCCTCTCCCTCTCCCTTCTCCCCTTCTTTCTCCCTCTCCATTCTCCACACCCTTCTCCCTCTCCTTTCTCCCTCTCCATTCTCCCCCTCCATTCTCCCCATCCTTCTCCCTCTCCCTTCTCCCCTTCCTTTTCCCTTTCCATTCTCCACACCCTTCTCCCTCTCCTTTCTCCCTCTCCATTCTCCACACCCTTCTCCCTCTCCTTTCTCCCCCTCCATTCTCACCATCCTTCTCCCTCTCCCTTCTCCCCCCCCTTCTCCCTCTCCCTTCTCCCCCCCTTCCCATCTGTGCATAATACACAAACAAACGACAAAAGGGATCTAATCCTCTCCTCCGCCGAATGATATCGTGTATAAGGTCAGAATACCATATGCACGTCCCACGGTTATTTTCCATGCTGGTGAACTTCCTTGGCTCTCTCTCTTCCCGAATTACTCACTCCGCTAGTTCCTACTAATTAAGCCTCTCCTTCTTCTTCTCTTTCTTTCTTGTCCTTCTCCTTCTTCTTCTTCGTCTTCATTTTCGTCGTCTTCTTTTGTTTATTTTTTTATTATTTTTTTTTTTTCGTATTATTTTACGTTTTTTTTTCTGCTTCTTCGGCTTTGTCTTCTGATTATTATTATAATTATGATTATTATTATTTGTCTCCTTCTTTATATCTTTTCTTAATCTTTTGCCTTGTTTGTTTTCCTCGGTCCATCATTTTCTGTCTGTCAGATTGCCTTTCTTTCTCGGTCCCGTCTTCTTGGTTCTCATTCTAGTTTTCTTTGATGGTCTGACTGTCTAACTGTCTGTCCCTATTTAAGTGTTTGTCTGTTCTCACGTTCTTTCTCTCTCTTCTTCTTCCCCTTCTTCTATTTTTCTCTCTCTTATTCCTTCTTTCTCTCTCTCTCTCTCTCTCTCTCTCTCTCTCTCTCTCTCTCTCTCTCTCTCTCTCTCTCTCTCTCTCTCTCTCTCTCTCTCTCTCTCTCTCTCTCTCTCTCTCTCTCTCTCTCTCTCTCTCTCTCTCTCTCTCTCTCTCTCTCTCTCTCTCTCTCCGTTTCTTTTATGCATCAACCCACAAGCAGAGCAGTCTCAACAAACAAGTAAATACTCAAATAAACGCATTAGCAAATAAACAAACAACCAGAACAAACAAAAACCAGAACCCCCCTCTCCTCCCACCCCCTCCCACCTCCCTCCACCTCCTCCCACCTCCTCCCCATACCCTCATTCCTCATTTCATTTCCTCTTCAGTTCTCGAAGAATAAGTAACTCTGATTACCGCGTCTTCATTCACCCTCAAATGGGCTGACTTTATTGAATCCGAATCTGCATCCGCCAACGTGTTTACAAGGTTTGACACCATCCAGAGAGAATCTAATAACATCTCCGAGACGAATGGCGATGCGTCTTAAGGCTGTCTATTCATCGTGGGTAATAAAGAGATCATTAGCATTGGAGGAAGTTGTTCTGAAGCGCCTTCAAAAACACTTTGGGTGTGTGTGTGTGTTTGTGTGTGTGTGTGTGTGTTGTTGTGTGTGTTGTGTGTGTGTGTGTGTGTGTGTGTGTGTGTGTGTGTGTGTGTGTGTGTGTGTGTGCATTTATTAACATCTCTCTCTCTCTCTCTCTCTCTCTCTCTCTCTCTCTCTCTCTCTCTCTCTCTCTCTCTCTATCTCTCTCTCTCTATCTATCTATCTATCTATCTGTTTTTCTATCTATCTATCTTTCTCTCTCTCATATTCTCCATAAAATCCGGAGTCCTGAGAGTTTATCGGGTATGGCACCTTAAATTCTTCCTGAACTTCTGTCCAGTATCATCAGCATAATTTTTATTGTAAATTTTTTTTCCTTTCTCCTCCTCAATAAAAGAAGTTTGTGCTGAGAGATTGTATGGGGTCGTGTGTTGGATGGGGAACATGAAGTGAGCGAGAAAGAATTAGTCTCTTCTTAGAAAAAGGAGAAGGGAAAGGGATGATGGTGCATGTAGAAGAGAGACGAGAGGGAGGTTCTGGGGGTGATATTGGAGTTATTAAGAAGAGAATAAAAGAAAGAAAGAGAGAGAGAGAGAGAGAGAGAGAGAGGGAGAGAGAGAGAGAGAGAGAGAGAGAGAGAGAGAGAGAGAGAGAGAAAGAAGAAGAAGAAGAAGAAGAAGAAGAAGAGAAGAAATGAAAAGAAAATGAAACGGAGGAAAAAAAAAGACAAACCCTCCTCCTCTCTCCCTACCTCTCCCTCCCTCCTCCTCTCTCCCTACCTCTCCCTCCCTCCTCCTCTCTCCCTACCTCTCCCTCCCTCCTCCTCTCTCCCTACCTCTCCCTCCCTCCTCCTCTCTCCCTACCTCTCCCTCCCTCCTCCTCTCTCCCTACCTCTCCCTCCCTCCTCCTCTCTCCCTACCTCTCCCTCCCTCCTCCTCTCTCCCTACCTCTCCCTCCCTCCTCCTCTCTCCCTACCTCTCCCTCCCTCCTCCTCTCTCCCTACCTCTCCCTCCCTCCTCCTCTCTCCCTACCTCTCCCTCCCTCCTCCTCTCTCCCTACCTCTCCCTCCCTCCTCCTCTCTCCCTACCTCTCCCTCCCTCCTCCTCTCTCCCTACCTCTCCCTCCCTCCTCCTCTCTCCCTACCTCTCCCTCCCTCCTCCTCTCTCCCTACCTCTCCCTCCCTCCTCCTCTCTCCCTACCTCTCCCTCCCTCCTCCTCTCTCCCTACCTCTCCCTCCCTCCTCCTCTCTCCCTACCTCTCCCTCCCTCCTCCTCTCTCCCTACCTCTCCCTCCCTCCTCCTCTCTCCCTACCTCTCCCTCCCTCCTCCTCTCTCCCTACCTCTCCCTCCCTCCTCCTCTCTCCCTACCTCTCCCTCCCTCCTCCTCTCTCCCTACCTCTCCCTCCCTCCTCCTCTCTCCCTACCTCTCCCTCCCTCCTCCTCTCTCCCTACCTCTCCCTCCCTCCTCCTCTCTCCCTACCTCTCCCTCCCTCCTCCTCTCTCCCTACCTCTCCCTCCCTCCTCCTCTCTCCCTACCTCTCCCTCCCTCCTCCTCTCTCCCTACCTCTCCCTCCCTCCTCCTCTCTCCCTACCTCTCCCTCCCTCCTCCTCTCTCCCTACCTCTCCCTCCCTCCTCCTCTCTCCCTACCTCTCCCTCCCTCCTCCTCTCTCCCTACCTCTCCCTCCCTCCTCCTCTCTCCCTACCTCTCCCTCCCTCCTCCTCTCTCCCTACCTCTCCCTCCCTCCTCCTCTCTCCCTACCTCTCCCTCCCTCCTCCTCTCTCCCTACCTCTCCCTCCCTCCTCCTCTCTCCCTACCTCTCCCTCCCTCCTCCTCTCTCCCTACCTCTCCCTCCCTCCTCCTCTCTCCCTACCTCTCCCTCCCTCCTCCTCTCTCCCTACCTCTCCCTCCCTCCTCCTCTCTCCCTACCTCTCCCTCCCTCCTCCTCTCTCCCTACCTCTCCCTCCCTCCTCCTCTCTCCCTACCTCTCCCTCCCTCCTCCTCTCTCCCTACCTCTCCCTCCCTCCTCCTCTCTCCCTACCTCTCCCTCCCTCCTCCTCTCTCCCTACCTCTCCCTCCCTCCTCCTCTCTCCCTACCTCTCCCTCCCTCCTCCTCTCTCCCTACCTCTCCCTCCCTCCTCCTCTCTCCCTACCTCTCCCTCCCTCCTCCTCTCTCCCTACCTCTCCCTCCCTCCTCCTCTCTCCCTACCTCTCCCTCCCTCCTCCTCTCTCCCTACCTCTCCCTCCCTCCTCCTCTCTCCCTACCTCTCCCTCCCTCCTCCTCTCTCCCTACCTCTCCCTCCCTCCTCCTCTCTCCCTACCTCTCCCTCCCTCCTCCTCTCTCCCTACCTCTCCCTCCCTCCTCCTCTCTCCCTACCTCTCCCTCCCTCCTCCTCTCTCCCTACCTCTCCCTCCCTCCTCCTCTCTCCCTACCTCTCCCTCCCTCCTCCTCTCTCCCTACCTCTCCCTCCCTCCTCCTCTCTCCCTACCTCTCCCTCCCTCCTCCTCTCTCCCTACCTCTCCCTCCCTCCTCCTCTCTCCCTACCTCTCCCTCCCTCCT
>BOPN01000690.1:57500-60000 GCA_017312705.2 Penaeus japonicus | reverse complement strand
AATTTAAGATTTCGAAAAAAGGAGAGAGAGAGAGAGAGAGAGAGAGAGAGAGAGAGAGAGAGAGAGAGAGAGAGAGAGAGAGAGAGAGAGAGAGAGAGAGAGAGAGAGAGAGAGGGAGAGAGGGAAGGAGGGGGAGGGAGAGAGAGAGGGAGGGAGGGGGAGGGGGATGGAGAGAGAGAGGGAGAGAGGGAGAGAGAGAAAAAACAAACAAACAGGAAAAAGAGAAGCTTATCGGATTGGAATTTTGGGAGAAGCGAAAGCAGCCGCGGGAGGAGATACATTTCGGAGAAGAATGTTCGTTCTTTGGGCCTTCAACTTTTGCTAGTTTTGGCGGAGGAAGACAGAACATTACGAAAGAACATTTCTTTTATTTGGGCTTCTTGTTCTTTCTGTATGTTTTTCTTTCTTTGTTTTTGTTTTGTATTTCATTATTATTTCGGTCTATCGTCTTTGCTTCTTTCTTTTTTTTCTCTCTCGCTCCGTTTTCCTCTTCTTCTTTTTTCTGTTCTATTTTGTTCTTTATCCACGCTAATGGTAGTTGATTTGTTTTCGTTACTCAGATCTTATTTCATTGCATATTTATCTTTTATATTTGAATACCTCTTTTATTTTAGCCATCCTTATTCCAATTGGTTTCTCTCTCTCTCTCTCTCTCACTCTCTCAAAATACGAATCAAAACCCAAAACGAAAACACGAATTGAAACATGAAACCGACCACGAAACGTATCATTACGAAAACGAAGCACAGGACGAAACGCAATGCTCTTAAATATATTATCCCGTGCGCCATACTGCCGTGTCAGTGCCCATTACAGGGGAATCTCAGTGTAATCAGTGTGAGTGAATGGCTGTGGACGGATGCCAAAGGAAGAGGGAAAAGGAGAGAGAGTAAAAAAAAAAACAAAAAAAAAAATGAGATAAACGTAGGAAGAAAAAACGATTGATTGAAGGAAAAGGCATGAGAAAAGAGAGAACACATATAACTGAATTGAGTGAAGGAAGAGGGAAAAGTAGAAAGAGGATGAATATGGATAGACGGAGGAATATGAAGCGATTGGGTGAAGGAAGAGGAAGAAGAAAGAGAGGGAGACGGGTAAGCGAATTTGCAAATATGCGATTGGGTGAAGGAATAGAAAGGAAAGGGAGAAAAATACATACCAAGAAAAAAAAAATATATATATATATGTGTGTGTGTGTGTGTGTGTGTGTGTGTGTGTGTGTGTGTGTGTGTGTGTGTGTGTGTGTGTGTGTGTGTGTGTGTGTGTTGGGCATATAGACATACGGATAAGCAACATGTATAGCAACATTTCCTCGAAAAAGAGCTTTCCTCAGATTATTTACCTTCCCCAGCGCTGACATCCTCTCCGCATCTATTCCCTTTCTTGAGCGACATCTTTTTCTATGCTACAAGGACCTAATCCTGCCTCGTCCTCACAAGCCAAGGCACTTAGACGTCGTTAAATCATTCCCTCCTGCTCCTAGGAGTTTCCTTCTCATTCTCCTTCCGTCTTCCTTTACTTCCTCTCCCTCCTCTTCCTCTTCCTCTCCTTCTCCCTCAACCGTATCCTTACCCATGCCCTACCCCTTGTCTTCTCCCTCCCTCTATTCCGCTCCCCTTCCTTTTCCCTCCCCCTATTCCTCTTCCCTCCCCCCCCCCCCCTTATTCCTCTCCCTCCCCCAACACCTCACTCTTTTCTCCTCACTTACCCTTTCCCTTTCCTCCCTTTCTCCCTTCCCTCCCTTTCTCCCTCCCCCGTTCCCTTTCCTTCTCCCCCTCCTCAGTCCCCTATTTCCCCTTCCCTTCCTCTTCCCTTTACCCTCCTTCTCTCCTCCCCTCTTTCCTTCTCCCACGTCCTCTCCCTCTCCCCCTCCTCATACTCCTATTCCCCCTTCCCTCCTACACTCCCTCCCCCTCCTCCTATCCCTCACCCCCTCCTCATTCCCCTTCCTCCTATCCCTCACCCCCCCTCATTCCCCTTCCTCCCTTCCCTATTCCCCTTCCTCCCCTCTATCCCTGTCCACCTCCACGCCTACCTGAGGGAACGAACCAACTACGACGTTGTATCATTGAGCTTTAAATATATAATGTCCAGAGGTTCTTCGCCGGACGTCCGACGCTTCCTCTAAGGAGTAGGCTAATGTCAAGGAGGTCGGAAATGCTGGGTCTTATTGTTTAGTGCTGTATGTAATTATTCTATCTTTTCTTTCGTTGTTATTTCTTATTCGTTTCTAATGTTTATAGTGTTTTTTTTTTATATATAGTCTTTCTGATCTTTTTTTCTTTTTTTTTTTTTTTAATCTTTTATCTCGTACTTCTTTCCTGATCCCTTTTCGTTGCGTCTCTCTTCTTGTTTGTGTTTTGTCTAATTACTCTCGATTTTTTTGTTCTCTCTTGTCTTTTTTTTTCCTTTTCTTTTTCTTCTTCTTTGCTATAATTGCATATGCATGCTTTCCTCCGATCCTGATCCCCGTCCCCTAACCTTCACCTTCCCCCCCCCC
>BOPN01000690.1:40000-42500 GCA_017312705.2 Penaeus japonicus | reverse complement strand
CGGCGCGTAACGGAGGCCCGTTGAAACTCAATGCAACAGGAAAATCGTAGGTCAATGTTTGCCCTGAACGGTCTTAGTGGGAGCAAGAGGGGCATGCGTGCCTATTGGGGTTGCCAAGGGTCTTATTTATGGCCTTTATTTACACTATCGCGCTGGGTTTACTCACGCTTTGCCTCGCGCTTTCAAGGAGGGCGAAGTGTGGCGCCTTTTGTTGCAGAAGTTATATATACGTACATGCATACATACATATAAATATTTACACACACACACACACACACACACACACACACAAACACACAAACACACAAACACACAAACACAAACACAAACACAAACACAAACACAAACAAACACACACACACACACACGTACGTGCGTTTTAACATCGAAATGAATGAAGGATGGAGAGAGGAAGGCATTTCGAGAAAGAGGGAGGGGGAGGGAAGGGGGAAAGCAGACTGGAGGGAGGAAGGCGGATAGGGAAATGGGGACAAGGAGTGAAAAAAAGGTATGCAGATGGAGATAGGTGGAGGGATTGAAGGAGGACAGCATATAAGGATAGCCATAGAGATGGGGAAGACGATAGCGAAAAGGAGAGCCAATGAAAATGCGTGTGATATCTCTATATAGAGGTGGGGAATCCAAAACAAGCGACGCCAGTAACACCAATACCCCACCCTCCCCATTCTCCTCCGCTAAATCACAAAATACAGTAAAGGGAGATATATAGTTGATAATGCATGCATACAAGGGATGAGGGGGGGGGGGTAGGAAGAGGAAAATGCTTAAGACTTTCCTCATGCTTTTCACTAGTGTTGCTTCGCGCTCCCTTCCTCCAGCAGGGGGCGACGGGCTCTTTTAATCACCACGAGAATCACGTCTAAAATATAAACAATTTAATTCCGGCGTCGATGCAGCCCGTATCCTTTACCGGGGCGACCTGCATAAGAGCCATGCCCCCCGCCCCCCCTCCCTTCTAAAAATGTTATAAAGCGAGGATAGAATTATATCTGAACCTATTACAAAACTTTAAATTTACGAGCAGGCACAAAGTTAATTAAGCTGGCGCGATACACTGCCCCGTAACTCAAAGGATGCGTCTGATAATTGTGTTGGGCCGAGGACCGGGAGGCCGGGGAGCAACAAAAGTCACAAACAACAGCCGCCCTGGGCCTTGCCGGGACGCCAGCTCATTTCCTAAAAAGCCGGGGTCACCTCGGCCCATTGTCAAGGCGTTCACGCTCGCTCACAGCATGCTTCGGTTACTTTATAGGAAAGGATCACCAAATCAAAGCTATCAACTCCTCAGCTGAGACATACCTCCTCACGATGGTTCATTAGCGTAGTTGTTTCTCAAAGAACATAAGAAATAAAGCTTACGTGTGAATCATGCACCCCTTGCATGCCACTAAGACATATATGCCATCACCTATCTGACATTTTCTCTTACATAAATCCTCATTAGTGCGACTTTGTCGACGGAATCCTCTTCATGACTTTGTTCTCAAAACAAAACACATCATCACACAATTTGTCTTGAAAATGTCTAGTTATATCATATCCGTGTTTGAGAGAAACAAGCCAAACATACTTGTGCAATGAGCAAGACTAATCAACATCAGGTCAAGGGTTACAAAATGATATACTCTCGAGCTAGCCATTATAACCGAGAGCAATGCAATCAACTTCGCCTGACGTGTGGGCAGAAAACACACAATTTCAACATATTATTCAGCACCGGTTGGCAGGATATATTCCAAGTTACGTATGAACTGTGCGGGAGCGAATTTTATTTCACTTTATACAGCCGGTATTAATCGCGGAATAGAAAACGCGATTAAAAAACTACTGTATCTCCGCCTGAGTTCTAGTTTTCCATCTATATGTAAATTGAAGGCTGCCATCTCCAGGGGACGCGGTTAGCCACACGGCTCGCCAAAGACTCCGGCCTCACTCCGAATGAAGCGTTAAACTCGTCTTATTCATATCAGCAGAACAACAGCTTAGATCGGAACATGGGTGGAAACATGTTATTCATTTCAAAAATTTCGCTAAATCACAGACCCTAGACACAAGCACACAAACACACACCATGCAAAGTACACACAAGGACAGCAAGGCAGAGCCCATGCGGCCTGGCCCAGCCCGGAAAGTCCCTCCGCCAAAGATACTCGCAGCCCGTCAATTACGCGGCTGAAATCAGATCTGGTTGCACGTGCAATCAGAATCATAAAGTGATAAAACCGTCGACCTTAATTAGCGATGCTGAGAGACAGGTCACGGCTCGCCGATTGCATCCGAAGATATGCGTTCGATCAACAGGCCTTAATATTCTTTCCGACTACATGCACAAAACTGCCGTTTGACTGCATCGAGAGTGGACCCGTTTTTTAAGTTTCTGAGTGGAATGATTCAAATGCCGTTTGGGCTGTTGCATTTTCATTTCAGTTTTGGAAGCTGGATATAAAGCCATTGTTTTGATTTAAGCCCTCCTCATGCA
>BOPN01000690.1:25000-30000 GCA_017312705.2 Penaeus japonicus | reverse complement strand
ATATATATATATATATATATATATATATATATATATATATATATACATATAACCAGACAAGCAAATAAACAAATAAATTGGTAGTTAAGAAATGCAATACAATATTATTCAATAACAAACTATGCATCACAAAATAAAAATGATACGAAAAATACACAAAAAAAGAGACAGAGATGGGGAGAGAGCTTTCGAGACAGGCAGCCAGAAATGACAGGTAAAAAGAGAAACAAACAGACAGACAAGCAGACAGACAGATAAAACCGGACAAATAGCTAAACAGACAAACAAGCAAGACAAGTAAGCACAGAGAGACAGAAAAAGACAGAGAGAGACAAACAAACAGACAGAGACTAACAGACAGACAAACAAACAAACAGACAAACAAGCAAGACAAGTAAGAACAGAGAGACAGAAAAAGACAGACAGAGACAAACAAACAGACAGAGACTAACAGACAGACAAACAGACAAACAGCCAGACAGACAGACAGATAGAGCCGTCAAGGAATCCAGATCAAGAGACTTCGGAAAGGCTTTTCTCTGGTCGGAAGACGGCGAGTGAATCCGAAAAAAATCTGCTCATTTAGCCTTCCATCTTGGCCTGGCGATAACGACCCGCCATAGATTACGAACACGCGGGGAGGAGGAGGAGGAGGAGGAGGAGGAGGAGGAGGAGGAGGAGGAGGAGGAGGAGGAGGAGGAGGAGGAGGAGGAGGAGGAGGAGGAGGAGGAGGAGGAGGAGGAGGAGGAGGAGGAGGAGGGGGAGGAGGAGGAGGGGGAGGAGGAGGGGGGGGGGGAGGGAGGAGGAGGAGGAGGAGGAGGAGGAGGAGGAGGAGAGGCAGGAAGAGGAAGAGGAGGAGGAGGGTTAGGGAGAGGAGGAGAAGGAGGAGGAGAAGGAGGAGGAGAAGGAGGAGAAGAAGGAGGATAAGGAGGAGAAGAAAGGGGAGGAGGAGGGGTGGAGGAGAAGAAAGGAAAGGAAAGGAGGAGGAGAGGCAGGAAGAGGAAGAGGAGGAGGAGGGTTAGGGAGAGGGGGAGAAGGAGAAAGAGAAGAAGGAGGAGAAGAAGGAGGAGGAGGAGGAGAAGAAAGGGGAGAAGGAAGAGGAGGAGGAGAGGCAGGAGGAAGAGGAGGAGGAGGGTTAGGGAGAGAAGGAGAAGAAGGAGGAGAAGGAAGAGGAGGAGGAGACGGCGAGGGAGAATGAGGAGGAGGAAGAGGAAGAGGTGGAGGAGTAGCAGGAAGAGGAGTAGGAGGAGTAGGAGGAGGAGAAAAAGAAGAAGAAGAAGAAGAAAAAGAAGAAGAAGGAGGAGGAAAAGGAGGAGGAAGAAGAGGAGGAGGAGGAGGAGTAGGAGGAGGAGGGAGATAGGGATAAAGAAAGGGGAGAGGTAAGAGATACGGTGAGTGTAAAAGTAAACAAAAATAATATAAAAACGATTGTAGCAAAAGGGGAGAGGGAGTCGGGGGGCAAGGGAGAAGGGGAGAGGAAGAGGGGACATGAGAGAAGGGGAGATTGAGGCAGGGAAGAAGGAGAGAAGGGGATAGGGAGGCAGGGAAGAAGGGGAAAGAGAGAGAGGGACAGGGGAAAAGGGGAGGGGAGGCAGGGAAGAAGGGGAGGAAGGCAGGGGTGAAAGGAAGGAGGGGAGGGAAACAGTGGAGAAGGGGAGAAGAGAAACAGGAGAAGGGACAAAATGAGGGGAAACGGAACGGGAGAAGGATGAAGAGGAGGGCGAGGGAGGGGGAGGGGGAGGAGGGAAGGCAGGGGAGAGTTGACCCTTTGAAGCAGGTGGAAGAATTTAGAAGGATTCGCAATGGGGCTTTTCCTTTCATATCCCTTTTTTCTTTATCTTTCTATGTATTCCCCTTTCATGTCCATCTTAATAATGACGGATGATAAAGTGAGAAATATAGAGAAAATCTAAAAAGAAACCTAAAAGAAAAGGATGGATGAGGAGGAAGAGGAAAAGAGAATGAAGAGCGAGATCTTAATATATGTGTGTATGTGTATGTGTGTGACCTCGTGAGTGTGTGTGTATTTGTGTGACCTCGTGAGTGTATGTGTGTACGTATGTGTGTGTGGATGTGCATGTGTGTGTGGATGTGTGTACGTATGTGTGTGAGTGTGTATATTTGTGTTTGTGACTGAGTGAAGACCAAAAAAACAAAACAAAAGAAAAACACGTAAAAGTCCGAACAAAAGGCTCCGAAACCGAAATGAAAATAAGAAGGCATGAATATTTAATGTGTTTTTCATCTCTCCTCCTGCAGCTCAGGTGCCATCAATAACTGCATCTAACTTCCAAATTACTTTACCTTTTCTCATTATCTTTCGGTTGGGAGGGAAGGAAGGAGGGAGGGAGGGGGTGCTGGAGAGTGGGAGGGAGAGGGAGAGAGAAAGGGAGATGAGAAGGGTAAGAGAGGGGAAGAGGGAGATGAAAAGGGTAAGAGAGAGGAAGAGGAAGATGAAAAGGGTAAGAGAGAGGAAGAGGAAAAGGAATATTGAGAGAAAGAGAGAGAGAGAAAGAGAGAGAGAGAGAGAGAGAGAGAGAGAGAGAGAGAGAGAGAGAGAGAGAGAGAGAGAGAGAGAGAGAGAGAGAGAGACAGACAGACAGAAAGAAAGAAAGAAAGAAAGAGAGAAAAAAAGAGAGTGAGCGAGAAAGAAATTGAAAAGGAGGGCTAAAAAGAAAGAAAGAAAGAGAGAGTGGGGGAGAGTGAGAAAGCGAGAGACTGAACCGAATATCCAAACGAGTAGCACACACATCGCCACCACCGACTTTCTATCCCTCCACCCGACCAGCACCACTAATGATATATCGAGAGAGATTCATAATCAGGAGAACACACACTCAGGCATCTAATCGTTAATCCGATCAACGTCAACATTCGTTCGTGTAGACCGGATTACACGGCGGAAGCGAAGGGTTCCGGATACGCGGGAATGCTGGGTGGTTTGCTCGGGAATGAATAAATAAATAAGTATATATATATATATATATATATATACACACACAGTATATATATATATATATGTGTGTGTGTGTGTGTGTGTGTGTGTGTGTGTGTGTGTGTGTGTGTGTGTGTACGTGTGTGTGTGTGTATGTATGTGTGTGTGTGTTCGTGTTTGCGTTTGTGCGTGTTAATAACAATAATAATATGATAACACCAGCAATAATACATTGCAGCAATATATCTACCTCTAGCAAGGCCAACATGAAAGGAATAATACCAACTTTTCTTTTCGCCTTTCCTTCTCTCTCGCCCTCGAACTTTTCATCTTGTTATAGTTATTTGGGTGGATGTCACGCGCAGAGGCGAGGCAAAAAGGAGCCAAAGCACAGGGGGAGAAGGAGGAAAGGGCGACAGGAGAGACAAAGGAGAATGATAATTTTCTTCATTTTTTTTCAAAGAAAATGGCCGAATGAAATGAAAAGTAAGTGCGTGTGTACATACACACATACACATATGTAAAAAGAAGAAGAAGAAGAAGAAGAAAGAAAGAAAAGAAAGAAAATCTATCTATCTATCTATCTATCTATCTATCTATCTATCTATCTATCTATATATATATATATATATATATATATATATACATATATATATATATATATATATATATATATATATATATATATATGTATATATATATATATATATATATACATATATATATATATATATATATATATATATATATATATATATATATATATATATATATATATATATATATATGCATATATATATATATATATATATATATATATATATATATATATATATATATATATATATATATATATATGCGTATATATACATATATATATATATATATATATATATATATATATATATATATATATATATATATATATATATATATATAATATATATATACATATATATATATATATATATATATATATATATATATATATATATATATATATATATATATATATATATATATATATATATATATATATATGTATATATATGTATATATGTATATATGTATATATGTATATATGTATATATGTATATATGTATATATTTATGTATATATGTATGTATGTATGTATGTATGTATGTATGTATGTATGTATGTATGTATGTATGTATGTATTATTGTATGTATGTGTGTATGTATGTATGTATATATGTGTATGTATGCATATATTTATTTATTTGAGTATGCATATGTGTGCTTTTGTGTGTGCTTGCCTATTAGTATGCATGTGTTTTCAGTCCGAGTAAAGAGAATAAATTACTTTGAAAATCTGGTCTCTACGATATATTCGGGATTATGTTGCCAACGACAAAATGATCCTAAGTATGATATAAGTCCTAATAGCGTGAAGGGAAGATTGAAAAAGCTTTTGGAAAACACGCGTTCACGTCATTGTTTACGTACATTACGTTCAGAGAGAGAATGGAGAGAGAAGGAGGGAGGGATGGAGAGAGCGAGAGCGAGAGAGAGAGAGAGAGAGAGAGAGAGAGAGAGAGAGAGAGAGAGAGAGAGAGAGAGAGAGAGAGAGAGAGAGAGAGAGAGAGAGAGAGAGAGAGAGAGAGAGAGAGAAAGAGAGATAAAGAAAGAGAGACAGAAAGAGAGAGAGAGGGGGGAGGGGAGAGGGGAGCCGGGACAGGACACAGACAGACGGGCAAACAGATAAGGTGATGAACACAGAAAGAGCCAGAGAAGACCAGAAACGAAAAGAGACACATTAAGAAAGAAAGAGACAAAACATAAGACCAAAAAAAGAGACAGACAGACAAACCAACAGACCCCCCCCTCCCCCACCACCACACACACAGACTACAAACAGACACTCACAGATAAAGCATAAGATCTACATCATATCATACCGTCTTCACGGATTGCCTCTTAATGGTTATAATGCAGTGAGGCGGAGATCTCATAAAGAAAAAACGAATATTTTAGTCATCTCACGAATGGTGATGAATGAGATGAATGACGAAATTTGGAATTCATTATGCCTTTTGTGCGTATG
>BOPN01000690.1:17500-20000 GCA_017312705.2 Penaeus japonicus | reverse complement strand
ATACATTTGTTGTTATTTTTAATATCACTATGATAAGCATAAATATTTTCATATTGTCACCATTATTGTGACATTATCGTTGTTATTATAAGCATCATTATTTACCAGTAAAGTCATTGTAATCCTACTATAAAGTTAGTGGGGAAGAAGGTAGAGAGGGAGGGTAGAGAGAAAGAGGGAGAGATAGATAGAGAGAGAGAGAGAGAGAGAGAGAGAGAAGGAGAGAGAGAGAGAGAGAGAGGGAGGGAGGAAGGGAGGGAGACAAATCATGCTCGAGAACAACAACGTCAGTAATAAATAATAAAACTAATGGCATTGTGGCTGACCTTGCACTCTGCATGCGGCGAGCACCAGCAGCGTCAGCACCAGCGTCAGGCGCGGGAGGGTCGGGCAGCCGCTCTTGCGGGGGAAGCAGTGCGGCCGGGGGTTCCCCATCACCTGGTATCCAGCGGGGGGAGCCCACGCCTCGGTCGGGGGTCCGGGGCTCCCACGGCCGGCCGTCGGAGGGAGCGAGGGAGTCCTTCGGGGAGCGTTGAGTGCAGGCTCTTCCGGGAGCCCGTCGACGGCGGGTGTTCCTCCACGGAACAGAAGGTCGGGCTCTTGACTCGTAGACGTGTCTCCGGGGAGTCTCTGCTGGGCAGAGGAGGAGGCGGTGGCGGAGGAGGAGTCAAGGGTCGCCGGCAATCTCGAGGTATTGGAGTCAGCGAGTCGAGAGATTTCCTTCGTATGGGAGGAGTCCGAGATTGGCCCGCGAGCCGGGCGGAAGGACGCCACGAGGTCGTCTCCTTGTCGTTGCAGATCCTTCAGGATTTCTCGGCCGCGAGGTCGTCGGCGCAGAGCGTTGGAGGACAGCTCTAAGGATGGCGCGTGGTCCGAGCGAAGCGCTTCCTTAACGGACAAACTCTTGCCTTGCTGAGGTAGTAAGAGGAGAACATCGGGACTGGCCTCCTCCCTCCCGGGGCGGCGCTGAAGGCCGGGCTCGGGGGCTGGCGAGGCGGAGGCCGCGACGGCGCTCGCAGACGCATTACATTCCGTGTCTTTTAGTCTCACTGCGATCTTGTACTTCAGGGTCTTATGTGCAGCCGCGCGTTGGTAAACACCCATAGTAAAAAGGGCCTTAACATCTAAGTCCTTCTCAGGGTTCCTTTTTTACGCATTTCTGATTCAATTTACAGTGGACTGTTTTCTATTATATCAAGTTAAGACTTTTTCTTTGAAACGCGAACTATCTCGTTTTATCACAATATTATTTATTCTTGGACATTAGAAAGATAAGAGGCACATGAATATACGAAAGCACTGCTGGGAAATACTCACTGATATATGTATATGTATACATATACATATATATATATATATATATATATATATATATATATATATATATATATATATATATATATATATATTGAAAAATAAAAAATTGTACACGAATTCAAAGTGTCGGACTCTCCAAATCCCTCCTTTCGCAAAATGCCAAAAGTTTCGGACATTTTTTGTAACTACCCGCTATGGCGTTGCTCGTAAACCATCACTATACCTCCATGTAAGCTCCACTACCTCTACGATCACGGGCTTTCTCCATTCCACTCTCATCACTGTCTGTATGTTTCTCCTTCGCCCCCGTGTCTCACTTTCTGCCAGTCTGTTTGTCTGTCTGTCTGCCTCTCTCTCTCTCTCTCTTTCTCTCTCTCTCTCTCTCTCTCTCTCTCTCTCTCTCTCTCTCTCTCTCTCTCTCTCTCTCTCTCTCTCTCTCTCTCTCTCTCTCTCTCTCTCTCTCTCTCTCTCTCTCTCTCTCCCTCTTACTCACTCTATATCTTTCTAGCTCTCTCTGCCTGACTCTCTTTCGCTCTCTCTGCCTGCTCTCTCTGCCTGACTCTCTTTCGCTCTCTCTGCCTGGCTCTCTCTGCCTGACTCTCTTTCGCTCTCTCTGCCTGACTCTCTTTCGCTCTCTCTGCCTGGCTCTCTCTCTCTCTCTCTCTCTCTCCACTTATCTATATTCACCTCTCATACTAAGCGCCTGCCTCCTAATTCATTCTCATTTCCCTCACATTCGTTTCGCGTTTCCATAACTTTCTCTAATCTTTCGGATATATCTCTCTTACAGTCACATTTTCTCTCTCTCTCTCACACACACATTCATCTCTCTCTCTCTCTCTCTCTCTCTCTCTCTCTCTCTCTCTCTTTCTTCTCTCCCTCTCTCTCTCTCCCCTCACGGCCATTCTTCCCCATAAGCACCACTAACCAGGACTTCCCCTCGCCATCGCTCATGCACAGGCCTGTTTTATCATCCTTCGTTGCTATTATCGTTCGCAACAACAATAACAAAAAAAGTAAGTAAATAAAAATAGAAATAGGAAGGACACGACCTCAGGCTATCATATACTCGCTTCAAACGCAGAAATTTGGTCTCGTTTACTCTCTTAACAGGTTTTGAATCCTTGCATCATATGTCGGGTTCTTTTGGGTTGGGAATGTTGTGTTATCTGAGGTTATCATT
>BOPN01000689.1:396491-403991 GCA_017312705.2 Penaeus japonicus | reverse complement strand
GCACATTGGTAATATACTGCCTTGTGGCCGGAAACTGTTCACAGCCAATGATAGCTGCAGAGGAAGAGGCAGAGGAGGAGGAGGAGGAGGAGGAGGAGGAGGAGGAGGAGGAGGAGGAGGAGGAGGAGGAGGAGGAGGAGGAGGAGGAGGAGGAGGAGGGGAGGAGGAGGAGGAGGGGGAGGAGGGGGAGGAGGGGGAGGAGGGGGAGGAGGGGGAGGAGGGGGAGGAGGGGGGGGAGGGGGAGGAGGAGGAGGAGGAGGAGGAGGAGGAGGAGGAGGAGGAGGAGAAGAAGAAGAAGAAGAAGGAGGAAGAAGAAGAGGGGAAGAGATGGAAAAGAAAGGGGGATTGAGAAGAAGATGAAGAGGGGGAGAAGGAGGTACGAGGGGGAGGAAGGGAAGAGAAAGAAGGGGAGGAGAAAGGGGAGAGGGAGGAGAAGAGAAAGTAAAGAAGGAATTACACGGCGAAAAAGGAAGTGGAAGAAAAGGAAGAAGAAGAAGAAGAAGTAGAAGAAGAAGAGAAGGAGTAAGAGACGGAGGAAAAAGAGGTGGTAATCAAGATAATAAACGGCGTAGAAGACGAAGAACATTGCGAAGAACAAGAACTGTAAAAAACGGAGAAGAACGAACGAAGCAAATGAAAAAAATGAAAATATGACTACTGTAAAGAGTAAGAGAAAAAATGTTCGAGGAGACAAAGAGGAAAAATGCAGGAGAAGGAGAACGCAGAAAGGAAAAGTCGTCCCAATAGTAGAGCTGTCTCTCCCGCGCGTTACCTGTCAATGTTGAAGTGTCACCTGCCGGCAGCTGATCGAACTATAGTGCAAAGCGAGAACAGGTTATCAAGCTATCTGCCAGTCGCCTTGTCTATTTAAATGTCTGTGTGAGTGCTTGATTGCTTGCACCCTTGTTATTATTTGGGGGGTTTGCCATTTTTTATTTTATCTGCCAATAGGTCAGCTTGATACGCGGTATCATTCTAGTACATATGACTTGTTCCTCCCCGCATAGGTAAGAAAATAACAAAGCCAGGAGCGTAGAGCGAATTCAAAATAGTCCATGAAGGAAGCAATAAACTACCTTTATCATATTCAAATCAGCGATCTCGCCTCCGTGATATAATTTAGTTAATAATATCATTTCCTCCCGAGTGTTCTTCCAGATCAACCCCCATCTATGAATGAAAGAAATGAAAAAAAAAGACAAAAAAAAAAGTGATCGAACACAGTGATTTCGGGACACCTTGGCATTTCTTAGCATCGTATCTTTCCATGAGATCTTTGTCATTTCAGCTGCAGATTATAGGCTGGAGACGTTATAAACACCAGCTCGTGAACACCCTCGAGGTATTTCCTTTATCACAGGATATCTGCGATAAGGATGGGTCCAGTAGATGTATGAGAGACGAAATCTTTTTTCTTCTCTTGGCAGCACCATTGATTAAAAGATCTGTTTATGAATAAATGAAAAATACAAACATATCATTCATCGATTCTACGCTCGAAAAAAAACTGACTTACCATCACGTGACTATTGAAAGGCGAGTGTTCCAGATCGTAAACCAGGAACTCGAAACGATACTTTCATGTGAAAAACACCGAGAACGGAATCCAATTTACGACCTGTATATCAAGTAACCTGTGTACACAACACAGAGGTGAGACTTTAGATACAAGACCCACAAACAGGTATCAATAAACACGACCCAAAGGCAACCATAATTCATAGCTTCCTCTCCCCTCTGCCTGTGTTTCCATTCTCTCTAGAACACTAATATGACGTTGCTATTAGCACAATCATCAATATCTTTAATAACAATATTGATAATAATAATCACTATTGTCATCTTTATTGATATCATCAGTGGCAGTACTATTTTCAATATCATAATCATTATTTCAATTAATATTAATATTATAACTATTATTAGTAGTACTATTATCATAATCATTACTCTTTTTATCATTATTTTCATTATTATTATAATTATTATTGTTACTATTATCATCCTCACTATCGTTACATCATTATCATGATTATCTGTAGTTATCATCATTATCTTACTGTCAACTTTACCAACACAGTTATTCATAACCCTTATATCAAATGACCTTTTTAATAAAACTATTTCAAATCTCCTTCCCCCTTTCCTTTACTCCCCCATCCCCTCCTTACCCCCTGCCTTCCTCCTCCCCCTCCCCTCCCCCTCCCTTCCCATAAAGCAGTGATCCCGACAGCGCAAACAAACCCCAGAGCACCAGCTCCTTCGCCACAAACAAACATACAAACAGGGGACATCAAGGAACACCTTGGTCACGGGGAAGATCAAATTGTTCTCCGGGCATTTGCGGGCCAGTAAGAGCAGCCTGGTAATGGAGGTGTGGTTGCGGTGGTGGGGTTACGGTGGGTGGAGAGGGGAGGGAAGGGGGGAAGGGAGGTGGATGGGAGGGGAGAGGTAGTAGGAGGAAGGGAGGGGAGGTAGAAGGAGGAAGGGAGGTGGGAGGCAGAAGGAGGAATGGATAGGGGGAGTAGAAGGGGGAAGGGGGAAGGGGGAAGGGGGAAGGGGAAAGGGGGAAGAGGAAAGGAGGAAGGGAGAGGGAAGGGAGGTAGGATAGAAAAGTGAAGGGAGGTGGAGGGTGAAAGGGGAAGGAAGACGGGGAGAAATAGAAGGGGAGATGGATAGAAGTAGAAGGGGAAAATGAAGGGGAGTTACACGAGGGAGGGGTTACACGGAGTGCAAAGGTGAGCAAAGGACGATGGGTACAAGAAGGGGAGGGGGTTACACAGGAGTGAAGGTGAACAGGGGGAGGGGTCACACAATGGGCGAGGGTAAACTGGGGAAGGATTTAGACAGGAGGGGGAGGGAGCGAGTGGGAGTCGCCAGTGGATGGGTGGGCGGAGCATGTCAGGCAAGTGGTTGCCCCCCCCCCTCCCCGCCTGTTCTCCTCTGGCTTCTCCCTCCAGGTGTAAATATCAGCGGTTATAATTGATATCTGATGACAGCCAAGTGGGGCTCTTGGTAACAGGGGTGCTCGGGGTTTGCGTGACGGAGCTGAGAGCACCTTCGCGCCTCGAGATGGTGGGCGCTTGATTTGGAAGGGTCTTCTACATTATTTTCTTTCTATCTTTCTATTTAATCTTCTCTCTCTCTCTCTCTCTCTCTCTCTCTCTCTCTCTCTCTCTCCCTCTCTCACGCTATCAAAACCTCACATACAAAGGTTCATGAGCATATTTATGTGTGCCCCCACGCGTGCTGGTATTTGTGTGCGTGTGTCACCGCCTACAGCAATGAGGTCAGATGCAACACCAGGCCATGCGCTGAGTACCGGCACATATCAGATGACCTCTAGATGCCCCGCATGAGTACAGATTGTCTCGCGACGACCCCATTCGAACTCCCTGCGATGACACTACGTTCGAATTGGCTGAGGCTCTGACCTATTTCAACCCTCTATGACCCTTACCCATTCGAACTCGCTACACCATCATTTAAACTTCCATACGACCCTGTTTATGAACTCCGTACGAACGACACTAAATTATCCAAACGACCCGGATCTTCTTCGACATCGCAACGACGCGTTTTTCGGAGATTCGTGTCTTCGGAGGATTAATGCCACTCGTCGAAAAAAAAACGCATCGGTCCGACTGTGGTTCTTAAACAGGGGGTAATTATCTCCCAGGGGTTAATGACGCTGTTTCTCGGGGGTAAAAATGCACTTTCTAAAATTAGTAGTTCTTTGAATTCATAAATAGATAAATGAATTGATAAATAAATGATTGATCAAATTAATACATATATTCATAAAAAACATATATTCATATAAAGATAATACAGAAGTAAACAAAATAATACTAACACTTATCAAAAGGAGAGGAATCGAATAGGGATAAAGAGGAATGCCGTAGAGGTACTGATGACCTTTTGGGGGGTAACGATACTAAACAAGTTTGAGAACCCTTGATCAAGGACTAAAATTACAAGCACCTCAGAAGCGAAACGAATAGTAAAAAACAAAAACTAGGCCGTATTTAGATTGAATCACACTTCAGGAGGAACGAGTCATCCTGAAGTCTTGTCAAAAAACAAGAGCAACAACAACAAGAACAACAAATAAAAAAAACATACAAAAAACATCTTTATATATGACGTGGCTATACTAACCTATACTCTGCTATTCTGAGAGAAGCTCGACCATAACTTGCAATCGCATAAGAGCGAATGAGTAGGTCGGAAAGAATAACGTAATATGCATGTTCAAGGTTAACTAATAAGTGGCAAGGATATAATGTGAGGAATGGAGGATGTGCTTAGTAGTATCTTCATTATCATCATTATCATGATCATTATCATTATCATCATGATCATGATCACTATTGTTATCATTATCATTATGATCATTATCATCGTCATTGTTATTATCATCATTACCATTATTATCTTTATCAATAGTGGTGGAGGCAGTAACAGTAGGAAGAGGAAGAGGAAGGCGAAGATGCGGAGTAAGAGGAAGAGGAGGCTGTTGTGGTGGTGGAGATGGAGAAAGAGGAAGAGAAGGAGGAATAGAAAAATAACAAGAATAAGAATAAAAGGAGGGAGAGGAGGAGGAGGAGGAGGAGGAGGAGGAGGAAGAGGAGAAGGAGGAAAAGAGGGAGGAAGAGGAGGAGGAAGAGAAGGAGGATGAGAAGAAGGAGGAATATGAAGAAAGGAATGAATAGAAGGAGAAGGAGGAGGAGGAGGAGGAAGAGGAGGAAGTGGCTGAGGAGGAAGAGGAGGATAATGAAGAGATATGAAAAAAATAGGAGGAATAACAGGGGGCAAAACAAATGAATGAAAGAAGTGGCGTGAGGATGAAGATGGTGAAAAAGAGGAGGGGAAATAATAATGATGATGATGATAATAATAATAATAATATGAAGAGGAGAAAGAAGAGTAAGAAGAGGAAGAGGAGGAGGAGGAGAAGGAGGAGAAAGAAGAAGAAGAAGAGGAGAAAGAAGAAGAAGAAGGGGAGGTGGAGAAATAATAATAATAATACGAGGAGGAGAAAGGGGGGAGGGGAAAAGAGTAAACATAAAAATAGTATGGAGCAAAACAAGAGAAAGATACTGAAATAACTAACCTAGCCTAAGATAATAGCCAGAAGAACCTCAACCGAATTAAAAATAAACAATAACAATAACACTCATTAAAAGAGAGATACAGAAAATTAGAAAGATGGGAAAGGGAAGAGAGAAAAATAATGAAAAAGGGAGAAACGATTAAGAAATAAGAACGAAGAACCGAACCGTAGAGGGATTGTCAGACTGTGAATAAAAGAGAGAGAGAAAGAAAGAAAGAGAGAGAGAGAGAGAGAGAGAGAGAGAGAGAGAGAGAGAGAGAGAGAGAGAGAGAGAGAGAGAGAGAGAGAGAGAGAGAGAGAGAGAGAGAGAGAGAGAGAGAGAGAGAGAGAGAGAGAGAGAGAGAGAGAGCACAGCTTTGAAAAGAGAGGAAGCAACCCATTACCGAACCAGGGAAATTGCTCATTGATAAATATTTTCCTGATTGTGACAAATGGCAGGCTTTGTGACTTTCTAACAGTCAAAACTTGAAGATGAAATACGAAACGTGAGCAGGTTGATGTGTTGCAATTTGGAAGTGAATTTCGACGAATGAACATAGTGTGAACCACCACGAAAAAAAATATAGAACATTAAACTAGGGTTGAATTATTTCCCACCCTGCGAAAAAAAACTCATCTACCATCTACTTTCTCGTCTACCTCTTGTTAGAAGCTCCTGTTCATATTTCATTTTGAAGGGGAAAGGCAAAAGGGTTTCGGGAAATTACTGAAAAAAGCCTCAGCCTAATGATAAATGAGTGTTGGCTGTTCAGGCTTTCACATAAATATACACATTGAAACAAGTGTTGGCGTAGAGGTGGGACTACGTTCACTGGAGTGTAGCCGTGCGTGCGCGCAGGCGAGCGTGCGTGTAAGAAGCCAAGTCACAGGTGCTGGAATCTCCTTGAACGATCTGTGGTGTAAAAATGTTTCCAACATAATTTCGACCGGGAATTTTAAAATGGGCTAGATTTAATCGTCCCAGATCAGCTCCTGACGATAAAAATATATATATTATTTCAGCACGTACTCATTTCTCTGACGGCTTAGAAATTCCTGACAGACATCGTGTGGTCGCCTAAGACAATAAACTATCAACAGTCTACCTGTGACGGGAACAGTTTAGTACGAAATTAATACTTGCCTCGACTGATAAATTCCATCAGAACCATATAAGGCCAAAATCGTTTTAGCAGAGTCATCAAAGGACGAGTTTCTTGTCGGCAGTACACACGTAACACGGCCGAGATTATTGCCCTATGGAGAGTGCGAGCAGCATGGCAGATACCAGTTATAAGTATTAGGATTTTCCTCGTGTTGGCTCATTTTACAAGTGTAATCTGATCACTAACTTCGCATTAAGAAGCTCGTAAGTGGTGGCGAAGGAGGAGATAAAAATCCCCCGCTTATCGCCGCAGCGACGGGTGTAATTTTCGGAGCGAATAATAAACTTATCTCAAACTAGCATTGATCTCCTCGCAAATAGGTCTGAACCGGAGGGACGACACGAGCACGTCGAGCAGGCGCAGCGAAGAGTGATCCGCCTCTTCGTTTCTGAGCGTCGCTGTAGTTGTTTTTTCAACAATAACCAAGGCAATTAATAATTAGCATCCTAATGGAAGTTTCGTGTCTCCAGGTCGCGGTTACCAGAAGCTCAGTCGTCAACCTGAACCTCTCAACCTCCCCTCCCCCACAGCCCCAACCCGCTCCTACCCCCCCCCCCCCCCCCCCACTCTCTCTCTCTCTTCTCCAGCTCGCACAGATGAACCAGATGGCCGTAAGATGTACTACACTTTCCCGTCGGCTAAACTTTTAAGGGCCAGGGATCATAAATCTCATGACACAGCTAACTTATCTACTCATAGACCTTCATTCCATAACCATCGTGACAAGAATACCGAAGTTGATAGAAAGTTAATTTCATGTTAGTGATGAATGGAGTCTCCAGCGCGCCGGGTGGACGCGCCTTCAAGACCACCCCCCCCCACTCCCTCCTCCTCACTTCTTCCCCCTCGTGACCCCTTCCCGCCTCCGCTGGGAGACCATTAATATCTATTATCATTACAGATGACGTATTTTCTACAGACTCATTGATAAACAAATTACAGGGTTAATATCGGGGTAATGAATGCCGTGATGTTGGAGGTCGGTGATTACACAGCCGCTTGAGGGAGGTGAAGGGGGGGACGGGGGGGGGTGTTTCAGTAGATCAGTGGTAGATAGGATGTGGATATTTCGATTACATGGGGACGTAGATCATAAGATAGGATACTGAATGGTAACACGATAGTTTATTCACAACTTTATAGCTTAACGTGTATAGCCTAATTGTACATAACTGCTAATTGGATGAAGTATATATGCAGATTACAGGTGATTCTGTGGATGAATGCAACCATGTGGAC
>BOPN01000689.1:368991-371491 GCA_017312705.2 Penaeus japonicus | reverse complement strand
AAATGTTTTATTAAATTAATTAGCCTGGGAATGGCTCCTGTTTCACATTAAGTCTATTATCTTTTATTTCGTGTTCGTCACGACGTGCATTTCTTTATGTCAAGGCGATAAGCAGCGCCATATGACCTGCCTGCACTCATTAGAAGAAATTTTAAAAATAAAGATGGAGTTCAAATATCTATGTTTTCGAGAAAAATATTTCTTTACATATACATATTTACATTTGCTAATATTTCGTTTTAACATTTCGATAAAAAGAGGTAGAGGTATAAAACAAATAGAACAAAACAATACTGCAGGTTCTGATAACACAAAACATTTTAGGATCTAAAGTTATCCCAAGTTGAAAGTGCTATCCTGTCAGATTAGATAAATGCACTCAACAGTTCAAATGGGAACACCCACAGCCAAGGCGACTTCCCTGAAATACAAACGACTCTAAAAGCCTTATTAACTTCACCAACTCCTTGCTTTGGGAAGCCAAGTGAGTGCCACCGCGGAGTGAAAGCAGCCACACAGACAGACTGTGAAGTGACACGCCTTACGCCCGAGCTGGAGATACCTTCAAAATAGCCAAGGAAGGCGCACAAGAGACGCGTCAGACAGGTGGGACAAAATGCACCTGCGTGTACACAAACATCCGCAGTAGTAAATCGTGTAATGATTAACAATGCGAGTCATAAACAACGCCAACGCGCGGTCCAAAGGCGGGCACAGAAACTGGTAAAAGCAGTTTTATTTACACGCCAGACTGGTCTTACTCAAAGCTTGTGGCAAAATCGTCAAGTAAATTGCGTTCGGGCCAAGACAATGGCGGGTTAGGTGTCAGTTGCCGGGGTTTAAGATTGCATTTCCTTCTTCTTTTTGTCTTTCTATCAACCTACAGTCAATCGTGATTTCGTTTCACCGCGTTACACAGATGTTATTCGGAAAGTGTAGAGGAAGATTCCAGTAAGTGTACCCGTAAGCATAAAATTCACAGGGAAAAATAAGAGGTTTTTACTTCACAACGTCCGCCAAACAGCATAAATTCTCACCTCGACAAAGTAAAATCACTGGACATTTACACATCGGTAAATTTACGACAGGTCCAGTATGTGTGTGTACAGTGAGTGTGGGGTGGGTATCACACTCTTTTGCACACACTTCCTCAAATAGGGATCATAATTGAGAAAAGTGGATTCTCACTATGACTGACAGGCAAGGCCAGTGGACATTAAAAAAGAAAAGGAAAAAAAGAAAACTACCATTACCTCACAGTCGAAAAATGAAAACCAAATGAAAATCAACCTTATAAAAGTTGATGTGCTCTCGCGGCAGCACCATACAGGGGGAGGGGGGAGGGGGGGAGGGGGCTGAGAGATTCGGTAAGTAGGACAGTGTAATCATGTCACACTCTGCATATCATTAGGGTGACGTCGTGTCAGTCTCTGTGATTTGCGACAATTCAGCCTATCAAGTGCACAGTCGATATGGGGAAAAAGAGACAGAGAAGGAAGATTGAGGAATGAAAAAAATGTAAACTAAAGAGGGAAACAAGAATATAAAATAATTTTGAAAATACTAACTATAATTGATGATTAAAAATGACAGTGAAAAAGGAAAGATAAAAAGATATAAAAAAAACGTAAAATGTAAGAAAAAATATTACTCCATTGCCAATTTGAACATTCATTAAATATACACGGCATCTAATTAAGCCTCTCATAACGCATTTACACTTGACAAGTGATTATAATCTATGGTACCTTAACCCTTTCGTCCGAACCGAAACTTAACACCTTAACACCTACCATAAATATACACTAACATGCACATACATTCGGTAATATGCACATAAAGAATATGCAACCATGTACACGCTGTAGGTTACACACACACTCACTTTAACCTTCGAAACTTGTAAAACGCATGTAAATACCAACAGATCCAACAACACCCACAAACATCCACTAATATGCTTACATAAAGACACCCCAGCATACTAACATTGTGAACGTAGCAACATATAACTTATGATTCCTACCACAGACCAAAAAAAAAGTATTTATCATTACTAGCGTCTGCTTACCAGGCAGGCTTAAGTGTTCAGGCTGCAGCTGGTGCATCTATAATCAAGGGAAGGAGCTTGTTCACTCAGCCCCTTCAGAACAGCCGATTAAACTACAAATCAACTTACAAGTGATTTCTTTTTATTGAGCGGCGTTGCTATCCCTCGTCAAAACAATTGCGTAATTGCCAATTCCCCGGATTACTGTTCACTCCTTGTTAAGCCCTGAGTCCGCTTCACTTGACAGATACATTATGTGATATAACTGATGGGAACGAATAATTCCCTGTTATAGCTACTCAGTGTAAAAAGATATTCGTTTCACAAATCAATTCCGCTCGTCATACGAGGAATGCTAACGTGAGTACCCTCGGGGAAAGGAGAGAGGGCGGGGGAGAGGAAAGGGGAGGAGGCCGGAGTTGAGGGGGAGAGGGAGGGAAGGGAAACGGG
>BOPN01000689.1:346086-353586 GCA_017312705.2 Penaeus japonicus | reverse complement strand
ATAATGCTAATAACAATAATGATAGCAATGCTAATAATAAGGATTATAATAATAACAAAAATATGAATATCTTTACTAAAATCTTAACATAATTATCCTCTTTAACATCATTACCATTATAAAACTTATTATCATCATCATTATCACTATGATCATTAATATCATCATCATTATCATTATTATTACTATTATCATTAGTGCCATTACTTTTATTATTATCATTATCACTACCATTTTTAATAGCTTTATCATTGCCATTATCATTATTAGTCTTATCATTATCACCACCATTATCTATCATTATCATTACTACTATTCTCATCAGTTTTATCATCATTGCCGTCACCCTTATTATTATCATCATCATTATCCTATCATTATCATAAAGGCAGAATACTAAAATAATGACAAGAACAGAAATTGATAAATAATTAATAGATAATGATGATAATAATGATAATCGTAACAAAAAAACATAAAATCAATAACAATAATGATAATTGATAATAATAATCATAATGATAACAATAAAAATGATAATGACAACAACAATAATGATAACAAATAATATAAATAACGATAATAATAATAACAATAACATTAACAATAATAATGATAATAATACTGATAATGACAATACTAATAATTACAATAATAATAATCACAATAATGATGATTCTTATTATTAATAGTAGTAGTATCATAATTATTATTACCATTAACATTATTATCGTTCATGCTATTATCATTATCGTTATCATGACCTTTATTATGATTATTATTCTATCATTACTACCCTTTTCAGTATAATCATCATTATCATTCTATTATTATTCATAATATAATTATCCATGCTGTCGTTATTACTATCATTACAATAATTATTATATTTTCATCCTCCTTATATGGTTACTTTTGATGTTGGATGTTGCCAAGTAGACTAACTGAGGCTAAGGACAGATAAAACGAACAAGCGAACCGAATAGACCAACCAACGAGGCGAGATAAACCGAACCGACGAGATAAACCGAACAAGCAAACCGAACAGCCAAACCGAACAAATGAACCGAATAGACGAACCGACAAGATGAACCGAACAAATGAGCCGAATAGACAAACCGACGAGACGAACCGACGAGATAAACCGAAGAGCCGAACCGAACAAATGAACCGAATAGACGAACCGACGAGACGAACCGACGAGATAAACCGAACAGCCGAACCGAACAAATGAACTGAATAGACGAACCGACAAGATGAACCGAACAAATGAGCCGAATAGACAAACCGACGAGACGAACCGACGAGATAAACCGAACAAGCAAACCGAACAGCCGAACCGAACAAATGAACCGAATAGACGAACCGACAAGATGAACCGAACAAATGAGCCGAATAGACAAACCGAACCGAAGAACCGACGAGATAAACCGAACAAGCAAACCGAACAGCCGAACCGAACAAATGAACCGAATAGACGAACCGACAAGATGAACCAAACAAATGAGCCGAATAGACAAACCGACGAGACGAACCGACGAGATAAACCGGACAAGCAAACCGAACAGCCGAACCGAACAAATGAACCGAATAGACGAACGGACAAGATGAACCGAACAAATGAGCCGAATAGACAAACCGAACCGACGAACCAGACCAATAGATCCAAATCCTTCGCGCCTCCACTCGCCGAACCGCGTGTTCCCGCCCCACGGCTCCGACTGCGTAATGAGGAGGAACACGGCCGCGAAGAACCATATAGAGAACCGACATTCAAAAGCAGATGAGGCGATGTCTCCACTTACTCAATCTTCCACTTCCTTACATTCTGTCATGCAGGACTTATAGCCTTTGCCTTCGTCGCCTTACCTACAGATCTCCCTTTCTTTAGTTGCCTTTAATCATGTTTCCCTTTTGGGTTTTGTTTACGTTCTGCTCGTCCTGATACTCTGTTAAATGCCTCCCTCACACCTAATCTTCCCGCTCTACTGACGCTTTACTCACCCTGACACCCGGTCTACATGCCATCCTTGCGCCCTTTCCCCTCCCTTATACTCTACTTACAATCCTCATCCCATATAATTCGAAGCTTACTCACACCCTCCCACTTCCTTCCCACCTCCTTCATATCCCTCACCACCATCTCTCCATTATACCTAACAATGTCTTTCTTCACTTATAACCTATCTTACCTTCGCCCCTGATTTCTACCCCTAACACCCTGTCCCTCCTCCGTCCCTTATTTATCCCCCTAAGACACTCACCGCCCCTTCGCCCCCCCTCCCCCTCCCCCCTCCATTAACACTCTTCCCCCCTTCGCCCCAGATCCCCTCCCTTCCCCGTGGCGCCCTCTCCCCCCTTCCCCCCTCCAACACTCTCTCCCTCTCCAACACTTTCTCCCCCCTTCGCCCCATATCCCCCCTCCCCCCAACACACCCTGTTTGCCACTTAAGGCGAGGGGCGGCGGGGCAAGGTGCCCGCCGCCGGGAACCCCTGCTTAGTAAAATAGTGGCAAATATGAGACGTCCGACCGCGCCAGTGACAACCGCTGAAGACTTGCCCAGCGGTATCGGATCAGCGGAGTGTCTGGCTTGGGAGACGCGGCGCCCCGAGAGATGGAGATGAAGTGCACATTCACTTCACTTCACTTCATTCACTTCATCGCGGTGTATAAGAGGATAAGATAAGACTGCGTTTTGTGGGTTTACTGGGTGTGTTTTGCTGTGCAACCGTTAAATGCATTCAGCTGTGTAAGTTTTTTTTCGTTTTCTCCTTTTATATATAGATCTGCATGTTTATCTGTATGTTTTTTTGTTTTTTTTGTTTTATGTATATATATATGTGCGTGTGTGTGTGTGTGTGTGTGTGTGTGTGTGTGTGTGTGTGTGTGTGTGTAGGCCTATGTATATAATATATATATATATGTATATATATATATATATGTATATATATGTATATATATACATATACACACACATATTTTGTGTCACACAAACGTTAATCCAATGCAAGTATGATTTTGAGTATAAATGGGTGTGTGGCATCATGGTATTTATACATATGTCCCTATAAACAATGATTGTACATCTGTGCAAATACCTGTAGTAATACCTGTCTGCACCACATTATATCAATGTGTTTTAAACCTCATTAACATCCTATTAACCACAAGATGAACCTCAGGATTAACTCTCACAAGTGTACACAGTCTGAGCTATTTTCCGTACGTCCTCAGCTAATATAACTCATCACGGCCGCGATTGCCCTCATGAATCTCATTCGCTCGGAGGCGGTGTTTCCTTTCATAAAAAAGGTCATTATAATCCCACCGTCCTTGTCCACACGCGAGTATTTTGGTCAAGTCTGTACATTCACGCGTACACGCTACATGCTGGACTGGCACGCACTCACTCAGTAGATACCACCACATATACACTAGTATATAAACGACCCAAAGGTCATAAACACGCAAATACGGGCACGCATATACATACGCACACTCATTCACACACACACACACACACACACACACACACACACACACACACACACACACACACACACACACACACACACACACACACACACACACACACACACACACACACACAATGCATCAAACATAGATACCCACCTTTCCTTCTTTTATAATCCTCCTTAACACACAGACACACAATAAGAGTCCCGTTCTCGGTCCACAGAGCCGCAGAGTCGGGATGGGTGGGGGGTGGGGGTAGGTGGGGGGGGGGGGGGGGGGGGGGAGGCGTTAAACATCGGAAGACCGTCAATACGACGTCGATCTCCCCGGAGGTACCTGAAGGGCGCAGACACATACTCGGGGCGCCTCTTGCCATCAGCTGGAAAGAGATTTTGGTTGGCTCGTTTGGGTTTCATAAAGGCGAGGAGTCATGTTAGCTATACATCAGAGCCGCTCATGCAAGTCCATGTCTTGTTGCTTGACTGACCACGGTGGCCTTTTCACAAAGCTATTTATAGAAATTCTACTTTCCGAATAGCAAATAGCAATGGAAGCTTTGTCTCGTGGGTCGGGGGCTACGAGGCTATATTCGTAAGGTGTTCCCTGCTCTAAGGTCCTGAATTTTAACTATCTGTTTATCTTTTTCTTTCTCGTTGAGAAAATCTAACGGCAAAACTTTTTCGTCGCATACTTGCACATTATGTATTAGCTTTACTCATGAACAAAGCATTATTAACATAAACTTAGTATTTTTTTTTCTTGTCTCTATAAAGGGCAAACGAATCTTGGGTGGGACTGTGGAGATGCGTGGAAATATGTAGGTGTGGTCACTTTAAGTTTAGATCTATAGATAAACTAATGGAAATGCAAATCTATGAAGAAAGTCCAAATGAAAGGGAAAATTTTAAGGAAAAATATACAATATCTTCCCTTTTACGATCATCATATTCAAAATGTTCTCTGTAAGTGCTTTTATAACAATCATTGCGTTTACTGATGATAAACGACAGCAACAATAATCTAAATGAATGCAGAAAAGAAAAAGAATAAGAAGAAGAAAAAAAAACACCACCCTCATCTCATTCCCATTCTTACAATTTGACGTGAGATTCAAAAATTATTTCAGTTATAAATTCAAGAGCTATTCATTATGAGGTTAAGAAGGTAGTTACAAAGAATAACGTTTTATTTTTAGCATCGATTGACATCTGCTCTTCTTTGTCTAAGAGAGAGAGAGAGAGAGAGAGAGAGAGAGAGAGAGAGAGAGAGAGAGAGAGAGAGAGAGAGAGAGAGAGAGAGAGAGAGAGAGAGAGAGAGAGAGAGAGAGAGAGAGAGAGAGAGAGAGAGAGAGAGAGAGAGAGAGAGAGAGAGAGAGAGAGAGAGAGAGAGAGAGAGAGAGAGAGAGAGAGAGAGAGAGAGAGAGAGAAAGAGAAAGAGAGAGATAAAGAAAGAGACAGAGATCAAGATGGAGATAGAAAGATAGAGAACGAAAGAGAGAGAGAGAGAGAGAGAGAGTTCGAATGCATGTCTGTGTGTAACATGTGCGTGGTTGCAACAAGGATGCTATTTGGGAGAGTGTCCTACGTCGGCGTTGCGATCAAGGTGTTGCAAAGTAAGGGCTTATTGCAATCATGATGACAGGTGCCCTTGAATTTATTCCATAATATCATAGTGCAATTTGGCGTAGACAGGCAGAAAAGGGGAGGGAGGGATTATCAGAGGGGGGGAGTCGTTGAAGAAGGAAGGTGACGGGGGAAGAGGAGGAGGAGGAGGAGGAGGGGGGAGGAGGAGGAGGAGGAGGAGGGGGGAGGAGGAGGAGGAGGAGGAGGAGGAGGAGGGGGAGGAGGAGGAGGAGGAGGAGGAGGAGGAGGAGGAGGAGGGAGGAGGAGGAGGAGGGAGGAGGAGGAGGAGGAGGAGGAGGAGGAGGAGGAGGAGGAGGAGGAGGAGGAGGAGGAGGAGGAGGTAGGGAAGAAGGGGGTGAGGAGGAGGAAGGGATGATGATGATGATGATGATTAGGAGGAGGAGGAGGAGGAGGGGAGAGAGAGAGAGAGAAGGAAAAGAAAGAAAAGGGGAAGGTAAGAGAAGAGAGAATGAAAAAGAGAGAGAGAGAGGCAGACAGAATATATCTGTGTACGAAAAAGTTATCAAACCTAGAAATGCGTAGCAAGGAACAGGGTAGGGGAGGGGAAGGGGTGCTCTCGGTAACACACACGTGGCCAAGAAAGAAAAGGAAGAAAAAAGAGATCCATAAAAGCTTTGACGGGAAGTTTGTGTATAGAGTTGGTGCTGACGTTAAGGTGCTCTTGAAGCTGTCAAAATTTAGTTCTGATGATGTGAAAGGAGAAAAGTGTGTGAAAAAAGGGCTAAAGGAAGAGCAAAAAGAGATAGTTAGGGGAAACTATCAGATTTAGGAACGAAAGTATGTAAAAAATGGTTATGTTAGGAATGGAAATTTGCGCTGCGAGGTTGAATATTATGATAAATTACATGATGAATAAGAAACCCAATGTGGAAAGAGATAGTATGGAAAAGCGGTCGATTCTTACAAACCGAAACCTGTTCGTACAGGTAGAAATCTACCGTGGAAGAAACAACAGCAAAAAAAGGAAGAGGAAAGCCGCCCGGCCATTGTTAAACGTAACGCTGTGATGAATTGTGCTCGGGGCAGGTGCGAACACAGTTTACCCTTGGCATATACCCGCGCGCCAGTCCTGTAAGCGAAGGAACTCAAAGATGGGGCGGCGGTGGAGCGATGACTGACGAGCTGTGTATCGCCTGGTTAAAATTAACCTCCGGGAAAAGAAAAAAAAGGTTGGAATGAAGACTGCGAGGGAGCCCTTTTCGAGTAAATGGTTTATCTTGAAGATTCCCAAAGGAGTTTATGTTCCGGTTATGGAAATAACAGATCCGGGGCTTTGTTAGAATATAAAGGCTTAGGATCAATTAATTTCTAGGAGAGAAATCTTTATGGCAAAGAAAGGATAAATCAATATGCAGGCAACATCCACGCAAACATCCACATCATAAAACGAACGTGTACACATACCTCAACAACCAAACATTCAAGATCTTTCGACATATCCGTAAAAAAAAATCAAACAAATATCTCGATCACGGCCCCGTTACACCCTCTTTCCTCTTCGCATTCCTCTGAGCAAAAGCCAGACTTCACACCTCGAGAAACGAAGCAAGGAGCAGCACTCCGATTCGCGACTTAGGCTTTAGGGGCACTTGTGGCGCCTTTCATCCTGAATCTGCTTCATCGCCAGCCCTCAGCCGCAACATCACAATTCACTGAATGCTGCTACGCCCTCGCTTAGTCGTCCCCCCGATCGTGTTCTTTTGGTTTGTTTCTTCTGTCGTTTTTTTTCTTCTTTTCTTTTCTTTCCTCTTCTCTTTTGTTATCTCTCTCTCTCTCTCTCTCTCTCTCTCTCTCTCTCTCTCTCTCTCTCCTTCTTCCTCTGCTCCTTTCTCTCTTTCGTTCTTCTTCCTCTCCTCTTCTTCCTCTTTCCCAATCCTCTCCCCCCCACCCTCTCTCCTCTCACTTCGCCCTCTACCTCCTCTACCCCTCCCCCTCCCCCTCCCCCGGCATTGTGTATATGTGATTGAGCAGTGTCGTCAACACACTGCAGCCTTACCTGACAATGTTGAAAGCATCATTCAATAAGGCTAAAGTGTTTGTTCCTGAAACCCGATTTTCTGGTCGATAAATCACAAGATGTCAGATCATTTAACAATCCCGTCCGTCAATAAGAGCAAAGTCATGTCGATCGTGCAAATAATGCATTTTATAAATCAATTCCCCACATTCTTCGGAGGGACTGCAACCTGTGGTTCTATATATTCATATATACACGCAGGTTTTACGGTGTGATATATAATGATAAGAAATGTTGTTAAGAGATCCTGATTGATCAAATGATTGTCATTATGACGTGTTTATGAGCGCCGCCTTGACTTAACAAAGATGGGCGGCATATGTGGGGGATGGGGGGATGGGGGAGGGCGGGGCTTGTAGGAG
>BOPN01000689.1:333586-338586 GCA_017312705.2 Penaeus japonicus | reverse complement strand
ATTATTGTCATCGTTAGTATCAATATTAATATCATTATCAAAATTATCATTATGATCACCATCATTATCATTATCGTCATTATCAAAATCACAATCAACGTTGGTATTGGATTGTTATTTCTATTCGAACTATCATTATTTTCATTGTTATCAATATCATAATTATCTTTATCATAATCATCAATATCACTTATCATTAACCTCATCACCATTAATGATAATGATTATCTAATATCAATAGTAATGACAATAATAACAATAATGATAATAACTGCTGCTAAACATAATATTGCTAATGATAATAACTGTAATTAATAATAATCATAATGACAAGAATGATGAGGACGGTGATGGTGATGATGATAATAATGAAATTGATGATGATATTAATATTTATAATTGTAATCACTTTTATTGATATTATCATGATTCACATTATTTTATCATTATTACCAATATCATCATCCTCATTACATTCATCATTAATTTCACTAATATTATTATATCTTTTTACAATTAATGTTATCATTATTATTACCTTTACTACTAATATCATCATTTTTATCATTATCGTTATTATGACCACCATCATTATAAATCATCATTATCATTAAGATCAAATAATAATATAAACAATAATAATGATAAGGATGGTAATATTAATGACAATAATGATAATAATAACAATTATTATTATCATTATAACAATAATGATAATAACAATAATAATAATATACAATTAATAACATGAATCACTATATCTATTTATCATTATCATTCTAGTACTAATAATAACAATGATAATGATAATAATGGTAATGATCTTTATCATTATCCCTACTATTATCATTATAATCACTATTATTATCGTTACCATAAACATCCTCATCATCGAGTAGCAATAGTGGTTTCTTTATCATTATTTTCAGCATCATCATTATCATTATTATAATTATTATTACCATTATCATAATTATTGCTGCTATCATTAACATTAGCATCATTACTATTATCAATCATTGTCATTACTATTATCATTAATTATCATTACTATCATCATAATTATCATCATTAATATTGCCATCGAAATCATAATTATTATAATTAATATAAGAAGCAGTAGCAGTAATATATATACCATCATCATCATCATCTTTTTTATCATTACTATCATTATGATCAGCTTGGTCACTATAACCATCACTGTCAGGATCATAGTTACAATCATCACCATTAGCAGCAGCACTGTTGTCCGGGTTAGCTTCATCACCATAGCAAAATTGTTAAAATAATAATAATAATAATAAATAAAAAATAAAATAATATAAAATAAACTATTGCCAATGACATTGCGTTCTCTAATAAAAGTATATGCCAAAGGTTATCCTCCTCTATCAATGATTTCACTTGAACAATGGTAGATCAGATGTCCTCCTGCAGCAACGCAGCCTAAATGCTTGTACACGAAGGAGAGTGCCATTCTTTTCTCTTTTTTTCTTTTTTTTTTTCTTTTTTTCTTCTTCTTATCGAAAAGTTTCATTTTTTTCTCGCTCCCGTTTTGGATTTTTCTCGTTGTCAACGATTTCTCTTACTTCTCTTTTGTATTTTTTTCCCTAATTGTTTTTACGCTTACGACGCCACTTTGCGTGTACGTGTGTGAGCGTATGTGAATATTAATATCAGTGTGTACATGTGTGAGTTTCGAGATCAATACTGACCACTCTTAACCCCTGGGAGCAGGATCAAAGGTGACTCTTCATTTTCATGTAAGAGATAGATTGCTGTCCTTGCTCTCCTAAGCCCACTTCTATTGCATGTTGCACTCAACCATTCAAAAAAGGGTGGGTTTGCAGATTTTTTGTTTATTATCAGGTGTTCGGGTCTTCTTCAGGAAACAGGATCAAAGGTGGAGTGTTCGTTAACTTAAAATGTATCAACTCACTTCTTGAAAGACTGATCCTTAATACTGCGGATCCTATTGTCCTCTCGCCCATCTACAGCCAGAGGAGCGACTCAGCATCTTTTAACAGTAAATCCTTTGCGTCAGGCAGTGTTTTTTCTTTTCTTTACCAATAAGACATACAAGTTCTTCTACTTACAAAGAGTCATATTGTAATGAAAGAAATAATAATTGAATTAATAAAGTTTCCTTTGAATATACTTCATCTACCAGTTATCAAGAATTCTGAAATATCACTTCAATAGAAACACTGCATTTTCCAGAATTGGCCGTTGCCGTCAGTTTATCGTCACAGCATATCTCTATTCCATCCTAGCAATATATTCATCAGAGGATGATCAATTGCGTTATTCATGTCACATGCACCCTCGGGCCGGAAGTCTGACTGCGCAACGCCAGTACGACAATATAAAATACTCTTCCAGTCGTCTAACATAGTGTGAGAAACAGCTTGGAGAACCTGTTACTACAAGCCTATCATCGGAACAATTTTGTGCAATCTCTCCTCGGCCGCACTTATCGCGTGTCTTTACAAATTGTACCTGAATAACAAGGCTATTCGTCTTGGCCTCTGGTGTACCCAGAATCTTGTCATAATGATCCTCCAGGTGTGACAGCAGAAACGCTCATCCCAGCCCGTTTTGGCTTGCGTTATGCACGTCGCAACGCGCCCTATGCATCTCGATCATAAAATGACGCACATAATGAAGGAAAATATACAGAATCCCGGAACTGAAGGATATTATACAGAAAAAATGGATCTCCTGCGCGCAGAATAGCTCGTTACATAACGACCATAACAGTGGACGACAGACGTGCGCACCACAACAACCAACGAATGTAACGCAGTGACATACACATCAGGTGGCAACGACACAGCCGAGTGCCAGGTGGTAGTGGACAGATACCTGTTATGTCTTCATGGCAATCCCGTGCACGTCAGGACGAGGGGATAGGTGATCCGTCACAGGTGATTCCTATCTGTAATCAGCATCAAGTTGGGATTATGTAGTCACAGTCAGATCCAACACCCCAAGTCCGGTTCTCAGTCCGTCCGTGGTAACCTGGCCACGGATAGTTCGAGGTCTATTTTGTTTTTACTCTCTAAATCAGTGTCAAAAAAGAAACATGTCTTTACTGGCTGCATGAGAACTGCATGACTCCTGCGAAGAAGGGGGACCAGAGTATGTCCATCATCATCATCATGGTGTGTGGAGTATAACTAGAGATCTTGGCCCTAAATTTCCATGATTCATCAATCATAATATCAAAGCCGCTGCGTTCCCCCGGCATGGCCCTATCATGTGATCTGCCAGAGTCTCTTGGTGACCTGGTACTGTTGAGAAGGGGAGAGGGGGGTAACACAGGGCATATGTTGTGTATATATTATATGATGTATGATGTCTATGCTTTATTTTGTTGTGTATTGTATATCAGTAACTCATTGGAGAGTTAGTTTGTCCATGAGAGAAAGAGAGGGGGGTTGGGTAAGAAAGGGATGAGGATAGAAACGGAGAGAGAGAAAGAGAGGGAGAGAGAAATGAAAAGAGAGAGAGTGAGAGAGAGAGAGAGAGAGAGAGAGAGAGAGAGAGAGAGAGAGAGAGAGAGAGAGAGAGAGAGAGAGAGAGAGAGAGAGAGAGAGAGAGAGAGAGAGAGAGAGAGAGAGAGAGATGTGAAGAGAGAGAGAGAGAGAGAGAGAAGCAGAGAGAGAGAAATAGAGAGAGATAGAGAGAAAGAGATAGATAAATAAATAGATATACAGACAGACCGGCAGACAAACAGATAGATATATAGAAAGTGGAAAGTTGCCATGCACGCCACTGTTATATTTGTCATGCATAAATGAATGAAAGCCTTCGACCTCGCAGGTTCTGTTCTGATCCCACAGGCATTGTTTGTTCGGGGGGAGGGGGAGAAGGGGGGGGGGGGGGGAGGAGGTTGGGTTTGGGAGTGGGTGGGTTAGGGGGGGCCATTGCGTTTTGTTGCGGGGGAAATGACAACTGACTTTAACCTTTAGATATTTTGAGAGAGAGAGAGAGAGAGAGAGAGAGAGAGAGAGAGAGAGAGAGAGAGAGGGGGGGGGGGGGAGAGAGAGGGAGAAAAAAAGAGAGAGAGAAAGAAGAGAGAGAGAGAGAGAGAGAGAGAGAGAGAGAGAGAGAGAGAGAGAGAGAGAGAGAGAGAGAGAGAGAGAGAGAGAGAGAAAGAAAGAGAGAGAAAGAGATACACAGAGGGAGAATAACGAAAGCAGAAACTGAAAGCACAGAAAGATCGAAAACAGAAAAAGGTTGATAAAGACAGAGACGGAGAGAGGCAATTCGACTGAAAGAAATTGGTCTGATAAAGAACAAGCCTAATTGACTCTAATCTGCCAAAAACAGTACTTTTCACGATTCATCGCTCTCAACATGCTTATCATCAAAATAGTCTTTCTTCCCTACAGGCAACATCTAACTGTAATCTTTGCTTCCAGTGACCTTTTGATTTCGGCTGAACTTATTTACGTCTTCACAAAAATCGAATTACGAATTTCCTCTCGCTGATATCACTCCGCCGCTAAGGTTAGCGGTCATTGCTGACAAGCTGCGGTCGGAGCAGAATGTTAATAATGCTCTTCCCTAATTTCTTCAAAATCTACCTTCTAATACCAAAGCTCAAAATGGAGAATAAACTTAATAATACAACTGTGAATATAAAAGCAATCAGGGCTCAATTCTTATGACAAAATGATTTCTCAAAGAAAAAAAATGCAATCTGTTTGAGCGAACATCTCCAAGGAGCGAATTTCCCGCTCGACGGATCGCAGCGTGAGGTGACGTTGGCGGACTTATTTTATATAATCTGAATCATTATATATATATATATATATATATATATATATATATATATATATAAATATATATACACACATGCACATATATATGTATATGCACACACACACACACACACACACACCACACACACACACACACACACACACACACACACACACACACACACACACACACACACACACACATGAATGAATAAATAAATAGGTGCA
>BOPN01000689.1:326086-328586 GCA_017312705.2 Penaeus japonicus | reverse complement strand
AACCGTGAGTATGTCTGAAGCAAAACATTTAGAATTTAGTGTATCTATCTCTCTCTCTATATATATACATATATATACATACATACATACATAAATACACACACACACACACACACACACACACACACACACACACACACACACACACACACACACACACACACACATATATATATATATATATATATGTGTATATATATATATATATATATATATATATATATATATATATATATATATATATATATACATATACCGATTATCATTAATAAGGTGTACTAGGTTTTAGCAATGTAACATGTATATCCGAACATTAGAAAATCTATAAATGAATACATACGAGTCAAATCGCGGCCTAATACCTAATGAAAGAGGAGGAATCTCGAAAAAAGAGAAAGAAAAAACAGAAAACGGAGTAAAAAGAAAATGCAATATCGAGCAGACTGAGAGACGTCTTGCGTAACATTTGCGACATGAAAATGATAAATAATAGCGGGAGTAAAGCTAAAAATAACAGTGACATTCTATTGGTAATAACAACAGCAATTGATATTATTATCATTACGATCATCATGATCATTATTATCGTAATTGTGATTGTTATCATCATTATCATTATTTTTTTGTACTGTAAGTGTTATAGTAATTTACTGTTAATACTATTATCATCAAACTGATTATCATAATAAAGATCAAACGATATAAACTTTACAAATCATTCAAATCACCCTAATAATGATGATAACGACAATAATTCAAACACGCACCACCAGAATAATCCGAAAACATGCTGAAAAAGAAGATTAGAGAAGAAAAAAGGCCCCAGCAAGATCACAAATAAACAAACACAGACTGCCGCCGCGACCATCCGCATGAACAGTGATCAGTGTAAATACCTACACGGAAAACATCGATACGCCCACACGAACACATCCACTCATTCATGCGCCCCTGCGAACACTTGAATCGCTTTGGACCTTCCTTTTCTTGACAGCCGCCAAACACTCGCGACTGTCATACCTACGAATTCGCTACACATGTTCAGCCTCCGCCCACTAGTCTACCGTCTTGACGGCCGTCCGCCTTCGCGCCCGCCAGTCCGAGACCGTCAGTTCAGCTGCCTCTACAGGCGCGCTAACCTTAACAGATAGAAAGGAGTCCAAATTATGAACGCTTAACCGACGATACGGTTTCTGTCCTACCCTCCGTTCGCCTGTCTCTCTCTCTCTCTCTCTCTCTCTCTCTCTCTCTCTCTCTCTCTCTCTCTCTCTCTCTCTCTCTCTCTCTCTCTCTCTCTCTCTCTCTCTCTCTCTGACCGTGTGGATAAATAGCTTGTCGACAGAAAGTCATAGCGTTCCGTCGCATCAGAACGTCTTGCTATCATGCGCAGATGATGGCTTTCACAATAAAACACAAATATGGCTCGTAATGCCGTTACTCCCGTGTGTACTAATGTAGCTAATGGCGAATCTCTGTAGGTTGTATTTTAAGTCATACGGCGTGTGTGTTAGTGCTTTGTGTTTGGGTGTCAATGTTGTACGTTTGGTGGTGTAAATGCATCCGCGTACATGTGTGTGTATTCATGTGAACCAAAATATGGACCGCGGGAATACATAAAAGGATACGCATAGAGAACACGAAAAGCATTGTATTTGAGTTGCTGGCATCTACTACAATATGGGATCTGTCAAAATTCATCTCTCAAAGGTCGGAAAGCAACAAGGTGTAAACAAAACGTCTGCCTTATCACTAATAATTCTTTTCGCCAGTAAATTATCTTCTTAAGTATACTTCTCTTTAAGACCATGAAATATGACCAGAAGTGAATGACACAAATGACCTGTTGGCTGTCATCGCCATGAGTTATGCCACTTGTGTCAAACATGACGACACGTTCCCCATGTAATCGGGGAGGCCGAGCAGAAAGTTAACCTTAGGGATTACATGTGACTTATCCTAAAGACTTACTGCAGAAAGGGAGACAAACTTTATAGTTTACCTTAGGACAGCACACTATGGATTGAGGTCGAGATTCACCCTCGGATGATGGAGCGGAGGTTAGACAAAGGTTAGGGTGAGCTTAGGGTGAAAGGAGGGGGCACTGGCAGGGTATAGGGTAGCCCATTCAAAGGTTCTCTCTGTGTCTGTGACACATCTGACTGGCTAGATCACCCATCCGACACTGTAATGTTATCAGCCTCACAATCTTAAAAGGACTCACTCGGGTTCCGTCTCACTTATTGGTTCGAAGCGCACAATCGTTGCTTCAAAGATTACCACAAAACCCTCTTTAGAGAGAGCTACTGCCGATGATGATTACAGCGTATAAATGGAAGGTATATAAATTACAGGCGCGGTAGTGTGCGACATATTGCAATGTAGTGGACAAAATGACAGGTTAATCATGCCTTATGACGTGTTGCCTTACCAAAAGACAGTTCCCTGCCCTGTGTTCATCTGTAAAATATCTCAAGATTTGAGGATGGCAGCCAACGGGAAA
>BOPN01000689.1:316086-318586 GCA_017312705.2 Penaeus japonicus | reverse complement strand
GCTATTATTGTTATCATTATTATCATCATTGTTATTATTATCATCATTATCATTACGATCATTGTTATTATTATTATCATTATCATTAATCTTATCATTATCATCATCATCATTACTATCATTACCATTATTATTATCACTAATAACGTTATTATTATCATCATTATTGTTCTTGTTGTTGTTATCATTATCATCATAATCATTATCGTCATTTTTGCCACTATCGTTACCATTATTACTTTTATCATTTTCATCATTATCATTATTATTATTATTATCATTATTATTATTATTATTATTATTATTATTATTATTATTATTATTATTATTATTACTATTATTATCATTAATATTATCATCATTATTATTATCATTATTATGATTATTATGATTATTATTATTATCACTATTACTGTTATTATCATTATTATTATTATTATTATTATTATTATTATTATTATCATTATCATTATTATCATCATTATTAATATTGTTATTATTATCATTATTACTATCATCATTATGATCATTATTGGTGTTGTTGTTATCATCATTATCATTACCAACATCATTATCAATATTATTGTTATTACCATTACTAACACTAGTATAAGTATGATCACCGTGAACACTATTGATATCATAATATTATCATACCATCATAACACGAAAAACAATATCCATAGATAAATGATGAATTAATTTAACTTTATAAAGCCTTCATGTTTTATAACACAAATCAATCCGATAAAAACAAAATAGAATCACAATAACATATGTAAACACAGAACCCAAAATTCCCAAACCATTAAAACAACCAAAGTAGCAATTACCATATACCATATATCGGAGCAGCAGGAAAATTCCATAGTTTTATAGGTAATAACCCGCAGATTTGTTATATATACACGAGGTCTCCCCGAATCGCATTGTTTATCTTAACATAACTTAAGTTGTTGTTTATTTTGATGATAGCTTCGTGGTAGATGATTCAGTCTTCGAAAAAATGGAAGATTTAAATGATGGTGGAATTGGCGCCAGTGTCATTACGTACGCAAAGTTCTCTCGGGTCTCTATGTAAATTGAGTCCATAATCATTTTCATCTGCGATCGGTATATATTTAGTGGAGGAACTTTACATTTTAATGGTGTTTGGAAAGAGCAAGTGGACTTATCTGGTAATTTGGATTCTAGTCCATTTATCTTTTGGAAATTTGAAATATATATATATATATATTTAACATTTGTATTTGTTTTCGAGTCTTCTATGAACTTGTGTGTATGTGTGTGTGTGTCCACTCTTAAGACACGCATACATGCGTTCTTACACAAACACACATATATACATGCGCAACTACAAACTCGCGCAAATACACACATACACATAAACGCCTACACACACACACATAAACACCTACACACACACACATATAAACACCTACACACACACTTTATCATTCTCTCTCTCTCACTCTTTATCTCTCTCCTTCTCTCTCTCTCTCTCTCTCTCTCTCTCTCTCTCTCTCTCTCTCTCTCTCTCTCTCTCTCTCTCTCTCTTTCTCTCTCTCTCTCTCTCTCTCTCTCTCTCTCTCTCTCTCTCTCTCCCCCTCTCTCTCTCTCTCTCTCTCTCTCTCTCTCTCTCTCTCTCTCTCTCTCTCTCTCTCTCTCTCTCTCTCTCTCTCTCTCTCTCTCTCTCTCTCTCTCTCTCTCTCTCTCTCTCTCTCTCTCTCTCTCTCTCTCTCTCTCTCTCTCTCTCTCTCTTCCTTTCTATTAGTATGTATATGTGTTTGTGTGTGTGTTTGAATGTGTGTGTATGTGTGTGTGTGTGTGTGTGTTTGTGTGTGTGAGCGTGTGTGTGTGTGTGTGTGTGTGTGTGTGTGTGTGTGTATGTATATATATATATATATATATATATATATATATATATATATATATATATATATATATATATATATATATTTATATATATATATATATATATATATATATATATATATATATATATATATATATATATATATATATATATGCAGATATATATATATGTCACCTTCAACATTTTTATCAATCTGAAATCACTTCCTTACTTTTCCAATCAAGATGCCTGATATGCACTGATGCAATTTAGGTTCACATCATAATTTCTGTTTAAACAAAACATGCTAATTTATGAGGCATTGCAAATATTTGATAAGCTACATAATGCCACGTAAACCATTACAACTAAATAAATATTTCTCCGAACTTTATAATTCTACTCAATACCTATTTTTTTATTAATAAAAACAATTAAATGATACTAACGATTATTGATAGAATAGCTGAGTAAGTACACAAAAAAAATAGTTTATATTAATTCAACCGATACATATCACAATTCAGAAGATTAAAAAAAAAAAAAACAACAGCAATTACCCTAAAATAAACAAAGAATAAACGAAACAAGCAACAATCCCATGCATCGAATTAATGACTACATAATGCAATTGAGTTTACATCA
>BOPN01000689.1:286086-288586 GCA_017312705.2 Penaeus japonicus | reverse complement strand
AGAAATATTCAGTCTGACAATTTCTTTTCTCTCTCACTCTCTCTTTCGCTCTTTCTCTATCTGTCTATCTATGTATTTATCTACCTGTCTATCCATCTCTCTGTATCTCTTCTTCCCTCTTTCCTCCCCCCCTCCCTTCCTCTTTCCCTCTTCCTCTCTCTCTCTTTCCCTCTTTCTCTCCCATTTCCGTCTCCCTCTCGCCCTCCCTGAAATTGATCTCGTCTTACTTTTGGGATGAAATACACTCATTTTTATCACATGACATGGCTTAAACAATGATGTGAGATACTAGTGATAGCTATGAAAGACGACTCTGCCCTATATTTTCATTGTCAGTTTAATTTAGTTTAATCTGTAGATTTTGGAACTGACCCAAGATCTCGCAATCAAGAATGTAAAGGAAGAAGAACGAAAGACAGAGCTGCAGACCTACAAAGGACAGAATGATGAACATTTAAGTAAAGCATTCCAGGTATGTCGGCGTAAGTGGTTCTTGTTTCATGGAGGGAAATATCTTTAAGACTGATTTTCAGTGCTCTTCTGGTATATAACCTACTGAATATTTTAGGAAAAAGCAAATGTTGCAGTGAAACACCAGGATGATGTTGCATTCGCAGCAGAAAAGAAGTTAAGCACTTTGGGAGGCGATGTGAAAACCCTTACAGGACAGCTTCTTCATGGGCAGTAAGTTTAAGATATCATTTCTACCTATACATGTAAACATTATTAATGCCCCTCATGCCTGTACATAACCTTACACATTTTTTCACTCTTCATATAAAATGTGTCGTGTAATTACTGTCAGAAGTGCATGGCCAGAAGACCACGAGACCTACGAGCAGAAGGTCCAAACCATCATTGCCAGCGTGTCCGAAGCAGAAGCACAACTGGAGCAACAGATTTCTGAGATAGAAGACCGGTATAAATAGGCTACGTAAAATATCGTTTTTCAAATAAGTCAATTTGTGTGTGTTTAAGTATGTGCGTGTTTATGTTTATGTGTTTTGCGGCACAAAGTGTCAAACCGATTCGTGACTTACATTTCTCATGTTAATGTTTGCATTTAGTCATTGGTAGTTGTAATACTTTATATATTTCAGAGGCCAGAAAATCGCCAGGGAAGAGGAAATGAAAGAACAGCAGAGACTCATAAAATCGCTAAAAGTTCAGATAAAACAACTAGAGAAAGAGGTATTGAGGATGTCGAATTTTATTATCAAGCATTTTTATTAGCATTGCCACTATTGTCATTGTTACTGTGAGCATTGATGTTACCCTAAATAAAAAGGTCTATAAGTGAAAATACGTTTACATTGCTATATTTAAATCATATTTACATTTTATGGTTACATAAAATGTAAATATGTTTGCTTGTGGGATATTGAAAGAAAATGATTATAGAGATTAGAATGGAGATCAAACTAAGCTGACAATATTTCAGTTAGTTAAAGTGAAATTTAGAAGAAAAAAGTTACCAGTGGATGGGCGTAAAGTGGATGCTAATATGAAGATGCATCAAAGATCAATAAGGCAATGAAGAAATTTAATGTATTTTTTTCAGCTAAAGTCTAAAGCCAGAACCTTAGCCCAAGAAGTCAAGAAAAGGGAGAAGACGGAGGCATCTTCAGCAACATGGAAGAGGAAGTTCCAAAGCAAAGAACTCGAGCGAGACAAGCTTCACTCGGATCTCCAGGAGACTCTGCGCGGCCAGGGCGACGCGCTGAAACTGCAAGGAGAGAAACAGAAGGCGCTGGAGGAGATCTGCAAACTTCAGGTATCGGCTCGAACGCACGAAGCGAATATGCAAGAGAGGCAGCAGAAGGTGGTCGACCTACAGGACGCTCTCGAAGCTGCTTTCAAAGAGCTGAAAGACCTGAGAGGCATGGTGGACGTGAAGGATAAGGAATTTGAGGGTCTTAAGTTTCAGTCTAATGAGGCCATGATGAACCTGGCAAGCCAACTCCAAGCTAAAGAAGAAGAGCTCGTAACTTCCTCCAGTATCTGTGACCAATTGCAAGGCGATGTTGCAAGTTTAAAACGGTGCATGGAAGAACAACGCTCTAAGCACGTGGTAAGGAGTACATGGTGGGAGAATAACAGAGTATTTTGTTTGATGATTCATACACAGGCACTAGACATAAAGGAGTTGTAAAAAATAAATTCATTACTCTAACATTTCACTTCCAACGAATATTTGTGTGTGTATGTAAATATATATATATATATATATATATATATATATATATATATATATATATATATATATATATAAATATATATATATATATATATATATATATATATATATATCAAATATCTGTTGGAAGTGAAATGTATATATATATATATATATATATATATATATATATATATATATATATATATATTTACCTCCCTGACCGGACTCCGAACCCGCGCCGTAAGATCGACAGGGCACGTGTTGATACCGCTCAGCTACACGACCCGCAAAAGAGATGTTCAACCAGACGCCTTATGAGAT
>BOPN01000689.1:268586-276086 GCA_017312705.2 Penaeus japonicus | reverse complement strand
GCCTCATAAAGGAACCTGAATGACACTCACTATCTATATCATTTAATCTGCAGAAATGAAAGATAATGGCACATTCAGATATTAAATAGACTACCCACAGTAACTAAAATCACTGCAGCCACCAAGTTCTTTCATGTCAACAAACCTCCATCACATATATTCTGACAAGAAAGAGTCTGTAGACCTCCCTGATTGGTCGGTTGGCTTTAGCCAGAATACAAAATACAAAGACCACAGTGTCACTTGACGTGCTCCTCTTCTGGACAGTTAACAATGTAAGATATGTAATGCTGATAGATATTCAGAATGGTAGCAATGTAATTGAAAACACCATGTGCATAACAAAACCACTTTAATCTCTTGGCTGGAAGCTGCGCTCGCTTGCCTAGAGCAGCATTAGGCAAATATACTCCCCGTCAATGGGCTAATGTAGCCTTGGGATAATTAATATCTACTTTAGTAAGATTTTGACTATCTATTGAAGTTACTAACTCAGGCTGATCAGTTTTACAATAATTTCTTGATCAAGGTATATCGATATAACTTTTCATGATGGTAGAGTTTTGTTCAAGATTTTTGGCTTGAGCAAAAGAAGTGGATTATAGATGTTTGTTGAAAGAATTTTATTGAACTTGAATTTCACCAGTAACATTAGATATGATATTTTTATTTATAGAAATAATTTTTAATGATGACACAATCTAGTCATACTCAAGAATTATCTGCATAAACATATGTGAAATAATTGATAGGTACTCCCATGAAAAATGTAAGAATAGGATTTGGATGGTATTATGAAATTCCATATGATTGGGTTACATCTCGTGTGTATACTGCTGCCAAGACGACTTATTTGAAGGCAAGAAATAGTAAAGGAATAAAAGAAAGTCTTATTGAATAATTCCCCTTTACTAAAGAGATATGGCCACCTTATTTACAATACATCAGCCTTTGTTGACCAGTGAATTCTGTTTCTTTACAGAAATTATTTGACAAATGCACTATGCAGTTTATCTTGGAAAGATAACTGTATTATGCATATTTTATTACCCTCCATTGGCACACTTTTGAACAGTTTAGGCCCATGTAACAAGCCTACTGGTAGTAAAAGTGTTTAAAGTGTAGAGAAGGCATAGCTTTCATATTAATGCAGGATTAAGGAAAGGATGTGTCCTTGCACATCTCATTCTTACATGGACTGAATACTCGGTAAATGCAGTGCAATGCTGGGTAAGGTTAAGGTAATATTAACTTAGCTGATGATGTTGCTATGCTGTCTAAGTCTTTGGAGAATCTGTTAATGGCTATTGAAGTTTTTATCCATGAGACAAAACACATGGGTTTAGAGGTCTCCTAGCCTAAGACCAAGGTCCAGAACTTTGGAAGTCTGGTAGAAAAAAAACTTCATTTGATACGTGCTAATACGTGTGTGTGTGAGGGAGAGGTGGTTATATGTTTGTATCTATATATAGTTATAAGTTATTTGTTTATTTATTCTTACTTTTTATATGCTTTATTAAATGTGTCTGATATACTGTGTACTTACAGTACTCTTCTCTTTTTTCACAGAGACCATCCAACCACAATCAAAAAGCGCTGTATCAGTGTCTTTTTTATGACCATTGTATCCCCATTTTTCATAATATGGTTTGGAAACAGAAATATAGAAGAAAAGGTGAGTTTGATACTATATTAGGAAAATATTTTATAGGTGTGCAGGTGTGATATCAAGTATTTTGGTCGATTGAAGTTCTTATATGTTTCCATTGTATATAAAGATGCAAGCAAAATCAATTGCAGTAGTTTTGGTTGTGTATTCATTTAATTTAGCAATGTTTTTCCATGTATGATAGATTGTTCTCTTGCCTTTGATAGAAAATAGATATTAAAAATTGCCCTTTTCTTCTGTTTCAGGCAAATCTATGGTCGCAGATGGGTTTACGGTGGGAAGGTCTCATACCTGCCTTAATTCTACCATTGATCCTTACTTTCATATTGTTCTTGGGCCCTATAGTTCAGGCCCACTTTGCTGTGCCAGTCACCGCTAGTCTCCGAATGTACCTTGGTAGGTCTCTCCTATTTGGATATGCCACTCAGGCTTTGGAGCAAGCAGGATCCAAGGCTACTGTATATTTTTAGTGATTTGTTTAATTTTGATATCTTTTTTTCATTAAGCATGTAGTATAACTAGGCGTTTAATAGATATAATGTTTGCCGTCTGTTTCTCCTAATTATCACATGTTTTTGTGTAAAGAATCTCTGTGATATGCATTGTAACATAAAAATGGAAATATTTCATATTTAAACTAATGGTCAATTGATATTTATTTTTAAACTCTCCTCATATATAAAGTCCAGCTTTTGTTCAAGGCCAAGTAAAATAAGATATCCTTTTTCAATATGATATATGTCTTGCTGTAACACTTACATGCATTGGAAGTAGGGGTTGGCTGGCATTGCTAAAAAGAAAAGGGAATATAAAACGGAAAAAGTTCCTATCTACAGACTTGGTATATTTTTACCACATTATGGAAGCTTCAACTTTTTTTTTTTCTTTCTTTCTTTTTTTATTTGGCCTTAGGCCCCACCTTATCCTGAACCACTAGAAGAAAGAAGGAAAATTAATAGAAAGCATTAAATATTCATTGACAGAGCCATTGTACTGGTACAACACCGTGCAGAATCCAATATGGTGGCGCAATCAAGTGGTGGCTCCATTTTCTGAAGAGTTTACCTTCCGTGCCTGCATGTTGCCGATACTGCTGCAATGTGTGTCTCCAGGAAAAGCTGTTTTCATAGCTCCACTCTTCTTTGGTGTTGGTATGTATATTTTTTCTATGGCACCTTTTACATGTGTAGCTGATCAAAAGGAATGGTAACAATAATGTTAATGATTATGATAATGTTGGTAAATATAGTAATAATAATCATACAATAATTATTATAGCACTTGCAAATTTTTGTGCTGCAGCAGTATTTCAGAAGTGCAGTAATGAGTAATTAAAAGTATTTTTTTGGTATTAAACACATTTTAATTTTGATATAGATTAATAATTTCCCGGTACAATATAAACAAATAACCAAGTAAATTTCATAACACATCCATTTATGGGCTATTATAGTAGATATTATGTTGTGTATACCCGTATAGTATATGTATTATTTTACAATATGTTTTCAGCGCATCTCCATCATGCTGTTGATCGCCTTCGAGTGGGAATAGATCTTCCATCTGTCATTTTATTGTCATGTAAGTCATCTGATTTTTTCATAGTTACTGATAAGTGTGAGACTTTATTGGACAATGAAGAAATGTACAGCAAAAAGCATGGGCTTTTTTCGTTATTGAAATCATTATTAACCCTTTCCCGACGGGTGCACTTTCTACGCGAAGTCCCATATGCCGGGCGATTGCAATATTGCATTGAAATCGTCACTATCGCATGACGCCCCGGCACGGGAGTTTTTGGCTGTGTCACACGGGTGTGACGCACCGTCGTCATTGGGTTAATGAGCATTGCTAAAATCCCATACACCTTAAGTTGAAGATGTTTATTAGTGTGAATTAAAAGGGGTGTCTTCATTCAAATGGACTGTTAAAGGAATTGGTACCATATGTATGAATTTATATTCCCTGCCCATTTATTATGATGGACTTCTTTGATATAGTGATTTGGAAAAAAAAATCCATTTTCTTTATAAAGCACTCTGTGAGACTGTTATAGGACACTGGTTTGGACCTTATGGTAAAAGATTTCAGACCATTCGTATTTTGGAGATTTTTTTTAAGTAGATGTTGACTAGGAAGTTAAATGCCAACAGAAATAGACAAAAAATTGGTAGTAAAGTGTTAAACAGAAGTCCTTGGGGAAAGCAGCAGGCGATGGCTTGGTGAAGGTATAGATGTGATAGGAGAAGAAGCTACCCAAATTCACAGGAATATGAATGAGGTAATAGCATGATTATAAGGTATTGGGATGGGAAGGGATTTATAGCTCTCTCAGGACTAGAGTCTGAGAAATGGATGTCAGATAGTACCAGATATAAGAGTTTCCCCTCACTATGTCCCAATCACACTGAAATAGAGGCAGGAAAACAGCCCATCAGTCTTTAACCTGTTGCCGATATTTCAAACGCGTAAGCCTAACGCCTCGGGCTATTCACCCGCTCTGGCTGCAACCAAGCGCTGTGTGCCTGATCACCCGGTGCACTAGCCAGCAAGACAGCCATGACAATATCTCGTCACCGGCAGCTGGTCCTGCCACCACTCGATGTGATATCTTGTCACCCAGCGTTAATGAGTTAAATGCTGTGTCTCCATCGAGGCAACTCAGCTGATGGTGCAATTAACTATATACTCAATCAAGATGGGTTGAATGTTTGGGGTTGATAGTCTGCAAGTGATGAATTATTAGATGATTCCAACATATTAAGTCTGTATGGTTTATAATGGTGAAAAATTGTCCGCAGGTTTCCAGTTCCTGTATACTTCAGTATTTGGCTTTTATTCTTCCTTTCTGTTCATAAGAACAGGTAAGTACCACTCACACAGTAAGATGTTTATTCTCTGCAAACTTTTTTTTATATAGTCTATACGCATCAATACGTAGAGAGGAAGTGTGATGATTTAAGCATAATTTGTTTGCAAACAGGTTGTATAGTTAGATATTTATACATATCAATTACTGACAATATTTTGGGAAAATTGTAGTTTTGAAATTATGGGAGTGTTTCTTTTTTCTCAGTATTTCTTTTCCCTTGTTCCACAGGGCATTTCCTACCCCTGTTTGCAGTCCATGCCTTTTGCAACCACATGGGGCTGCCAGAAATGAAGGAGATGCTCAACAAACCTACCCCAGTAAGGAACAAGTTGATGGCTTTCCATGTAGTGGGTCTGGTTACCTGGTATTTCCTGCTCTATCCACTGACTGAACCGTCACTCTACAGCAACACTCTGTATGTCTTATGAAGTTGAAAGATGTCAAGTAAGCTCTGTTACCATGAGGAGCTCTTTAGGTCTAATGCTCAACTGGTTTGAAGGTTAAGAGATTCATAAGACCTTAATAATATTTGTTGCTGCTGTTTTTTAGGGGTTGTCACACCAGAGCATAATTTTTCACTAATCAACAATAATATAATGTCTGTGTTGTTGTGCTACTAATGATGGGACTGTAAGACATAATGATCTGAAACACAGATTGGTAAGATATTGCATTTTTAATGAAAGGGGTTGGCAAAAGATTCATCAAACATACACAGGTAAATGGAAAGATCTGATTTTTTTTTCTTTTTTTTTCTTTCTTTTCTTTTCTTTTCTCTTCTTGTTTTGTCTTTTATTTTATTTTATTTTATTTTATTTTATTTTATTTTTCTCTTCTTTTCTTTTTCTTTAATTTTCTTATCTTTACTTTTCTTTTCATTTCTTATCTTTTCTTAAGAACAAGATGGATTATGCACACCTATTGATAATTTATGAGCATTTGTACACACATTTAGGGTGAAATTTTTGTTTTTATTTGTGCCTTTTGGCATAAACATATATATTGTTTTTGTGTGAGTGCATGGGTGTTTGTGTATGTGTTGTTTTGTAATGCTGTCATATCACTTAATTATGTTTTGCCTTGTCTTTTCAATATTTGTAAATTAATGATTAATTGCTTTGTGCCATTAAAAAAGATATATAATTTCAGAGCACTGACTTGTGTGTGGTTGGACTAGGGAATATTGTAATGATATACCTGAGTGTCTCTTTCTATCAAAAACTGGATGCCTTTCATTGGGGAATTCTAACTTTATTTGCTTTATTATATAGATATATTTGTACGTATATTATTATGCATTAACATTAATAGTTTTTCACTTGTTTTGTGTAAAACAGCTTTGAAGGAAGACATTAACTTACACCTTTTCAATTTAAACAGAGGCTATTTATTAAACAGAAATATCATCGGAATCTGCTTGTGATTTTGTGCTTTTCTCTGGCTCCTTAAACACTTTATTAGTAAATGTTTGTTCATAGATCACCTTCAGTTACTTGTACTTGTGCACACATACTTGTACAAATGCAATTGCTTATGTGCACACAGTCACCTTGTACACAAATATTTATGTGTACTATATATATGAGGCTTCATGAGTAACAGTGTCAAAGTTCATGAATAAACAGAATGTGTTATGTAAAGAAAAGCACACCAATGGGAATACTTGAAAATTTGATATGAATACACTATTTCATATTTGTTTCAAACATTTTGAATTGATTACTTAATCGGAAAAGTAATGAAGTATACACCCTCCAGGTTATGACACTTATGTGCTATTTTTCATATTTATTTTAGAGATTTTGTTGATTAGTACTAGGGCTGTGTTTGCCTGTCTAGAAACGATATGATTCCACTATCAAACTGTTATATTGATTGCTTTTCAGAATTTAGTATTGAGGATTAAACATTGTTTATCACTAAAATGCCACTGTTACTCACAAGGGCTCATACCTAAATTGATTGTATTAAGCACAGAGGTGACACACTAACCTTTCAGTGCTTATAATGGAGAATAGTTACAAGAGTAAGTCATATCTCAGTATATATAGCTATTAATCTGGTGGATGAACATTTGAGAATCATGGTTATGAGAGTCTTTGATTTGGAATACCTTACATCTTTGTATTGGTTTGGTGTGGTTGTAACATTTTCAAAAGCACTTTGTAAATAAGAGGATATCTACAGTGAATCCTCTAGTATTGGAAGTCTTTCATGTGGATACAATTTCAGGATGACAGTAGTACTTAAGAGATCAGGGTAATACTGTATATTTCTTTAGAGTAGGGTGAAGTATTACAACAAAAACAAAAAAGGAGGGAGGAAAGTGGCAATTGAAATGGTTGTTTGATAAAGAAACATAAGGTTGTTTTTGTTTTCAATGTCTTTGTTGAAAACACAAAAATGTTCATATATCTGCTTTTGTGCCAAAACTACAGATTTTTTTTTCTTGATAACTCGGAAAGGAAAATGCTATGATATTGAATATCATTGCACAATTATAATATGACCATTTCTCACCAGTAAACTGAGAGAAAATCTTGAGCATTGCAATATTATTTACTTCAGAAGAAATGAAATACATTGAATATTATTCATAATGAAACTATTCCAAATACAGGTTTAATTTTACCTTATGTTATTTTATATTACATGTAAAATACATGTCTATTGCCAATGTACTTCATAAAGTTATAGATTACAAAAATATATATAAGCAGTTAAATAGCATTTGGTTGTAAATTGCATCTCTGCTTCTTTGTTACATATTGTTCTTGTTAGTGAATTTTTATATCATAGTTCATATGATATAAAAATTATTGGACTGAAATATTAGACATATAACCCTATTGTTAAATTCTCATGAAAATTCTGATTTTAAAAAGTACAAAATATAGCAAATGGAATCAGATTTGTACTGTAGTAAGACAAAGAATTAACGTTTAATTTTGATGCTTGA
>BOPN01000689.1:251086-253586 GCA_017312705.2 Penaeus japonicus | reverse complement strand
TAGTTTGAGATTCATCATCGATAATGATCACCGAATCTTCTGTGTCACTGATGTAACCTGGTTCTCCAGTGTAGTGGGTTGGGTACACAAATAATGGTGACACTGAATATGCATTTAGATTCCGATTGTCGAAACCCTCTTTCCATTCGTCCTGAAATGAGAGAAAAAAAGGAAAAGTCCTTCTGTTCATAAACTTATGATACACTAATTCTTTTACACCTAAAGTTGCAAGTACTGAATAAAGATAAAGATTCATATTATCAAATCAATTTCCTATTTTACTTCAATCCATAAACTGCCACAGACTGATCAACTTGTATAAAACTTTGATATGCAAAGTTAGTGAAATTTTATAGATAGGTCCAGCAAGACAAAATTCTTAAATAACACACAGCATTTATTTCTTATATATCAAATGTCTTCAGTTTGAAAATATGATCAAAGGATGGATGAAAATATACTATGAAAGTGGCCTCTCGAATAGCTAACTTCTAACAAAGTTTGTTGTTCTTCACCAGGCTTCAAAATATACCATACCTAAATACATATACATATATTTCTATGTGACCAGAGAAATTTAAAGGTTTAAGAATATTACGAACAACCCTGATAACAGATTTTTATATAATAACTATCTAATTATTATTCCGTCTACTTATTAATCACAAACACTATACCAAATACCAATATCATCCTACTGCTCAAGATTACAACAGCAATTCTCTCCTTCTGTTTCAAATCACTCCATCAACTCACAAATGGATGCCTGTCGAACATGATTGGCAGGTATTCATCAACAGGCAGCATCTTCCCTAAAGGGTCACCATCCAGTAGTTTTTTTGCACCTTCTAGTGTGATGACGTAGCATAGGGTCCAATAGGAATAACCAACATGAACCAAATAGTCTGAATCGTCCACCTGTTTGAATGGAAATGTGTCTAAAATCTGTATCACTAGTATAATCTGTTAATTTTAAAATCTGATATTGGAATTAAAAATATAATGATAATGCTACTAACAATACCACTGACTCAAATATTGATGTATATTTCACTATTTTTTTTATGACAATGACAGCTGGTAATTCATCTTGCATAGGGGGGTTTCTCTGTGAAAGACAAGACAAGACAAGACAAGACAAGTCAAGAAGAGAGAAGAGAAGGGAAAAGGAGAGGAGGAGAGAGAGAAGAAAAGAGGAGACAAGAGAAAAGAGACAAGAGGAGAAACAGAAAGAGAAAAAAAGGAAAAGGAGAAAAGAAAAGAGAGATTATTCACACTGCTAAGGTTTTGAATAAAACATGAAACCTTATTATTGTTGATAATAATGATGATGATAACATTAGCAATGACAGTTTTAACTATAACAGTGAGTTAAGTTAATAGTAAGAGTAATAACAATAATGGATAAATACAAATAATTTTTGATTCTAAACATAATTTTCAAAATATTATAATCTATTTATATAAAAAATAAAAAACTGCTTGCTATTTTTTTGACAACATTATACAAAGCTTGTCTGTCATATAGAGCTACTGACCATGAATCAAACACACAAATACACATATGAAAATAATATTCAGCTAATCTGTTACCATTTATCAAAGATAAAAAGACACCAAATAAAGTTTAGGTTTACCCATGGTTCGTCTGCACTTTTGAGTTTTTTCCGGCCTAGATAGATCAGATCCCAATCGACCAGCTTAGTTGACTGTCGTACCATATGTCTGACTTTTTCCTTAAAGAAAGGCTCAAATCTAATGTCGTCTTCAAATAGCAGAACCTGAAAAGGGTAAATGGAATTTCTAAAAAGCTTGAAATATACCATATGTATACAAATAAAAATAAATGTCTATTAATATATGTTCAAAATACAGCCATGTATGCTGACATTCACACTTGCATGGATAAATGTTTGTGTGATACAAAATATATATCATATATGTATACATAAGCCTACATACATACATACATAAATACACACACACACTCGTGCACCCACGCATGCACATGCATGCACGCACACACACACACACACACACACACACACACACACACACACACACATACACACACACACACAAACACACACACACACACACACACGCACAAGCACACATGCACAAGCACGCACACACGCACAAGCACATGCATATATGCACACACACACACACACACACACACACACACACACACACACACACACACACACACACACACACACACACACACACACATGTACTGGCAATTTGATAGACTTCTTATATTAAGAACAATTAAAAGTTACATAATCCATAATGTTATGTCATGCTTATCACAAAGTTCATCCTTTCCAGCTTCAAACAAAATAGAGAAAAGAAAAGGACAAAATCATTAAAATGTGGTAAACAGAAAGCAGCATTTTACTATATGCATGCAATAAAAGAACTGATGCAGAAAAGCAAACTTGCTTAAACATTCAATGTTCTACAAGCGGTGAAGATCCAACAAAAAATTATTATT
>BOPN01000689.1:223586-236086 GCA_017312705.2 Penaeus japonicus | reverse complement strand
GTGAAGCTATGTATTATGCAGACTGTTTTATTGCATATCTATCTGGGGGGAAATCTAGGCGCCTAAGTAAATGTTAATTTCTCTTTCTCTCAAAGAAAGACAAAAACAAACAGGGAGAGAGTGAGAGAGAGAGAGAGAGAGAGAGAGAGAGAGAGAGAGAGAGAGAGAGAGAGAGAGAGAGAGAGAGAGAGAGAGAGAGAGAGAGAGAGAGAGAGAAAGAGAGATAGATAGAGAGAGAGAGAGATAGAGAGACAGAGAGACAGAGGGATAGAGAGATAGAGAGATAGAGAAAGAGAGAGAAAGAGAGAAAGAGTGATTTTTTTTTTAAATTCAACATGGCGAGATTGATTTGAAGCCAGAACTGTGAAGACAGTGGCAAATACAGGTGTATCACCTTGACAGGGACCACCGTAAATCATCTTTCGCATTGCATTCCTGTAGTAAACTACCACTTGCATGCCAAAACCTTACACACGCCCCCCTCCCCCTCCCCGGTAAATGGAAGGAAAGTTTAGTTTGAGGTGTCGTCCTCAAGTTTGGTGAAGTGACCGACACTGATAGATCATGTCAAAATATATAGATCGTGGATCCCGTTTACCCAGGTCTTGTCTAGCTTGACAGAGTGAGATGTGGGTGTGATCATTCCTCAGTATCCGGGGCAGGTGAGATGAGTCGCTAATACAAGTTATCTATGACTAATGAGTACAGTTTATATTTAGTACATTAACGCGCAGTACGTAGCCATAAACGTGCGCTAATCTACATCCTAATCACTTGTCATAAAGTTGTAGCCCTCAGGAATATTATGACAAATGTAGAAACATGTATATTAATGAGATGTTATGAGATGCAAGAGATGTGATTAACGCGTTTCGATTATCATCAAAATCAATTCTGATGACGAGATGATTGAAACGTGTTACTCACATCTCTTGCGGTGTGAAGTGATTGTCTCCTTCAGTTTCGAGTTATTCAGTCTCATCTTTTTCTACTATCTAAAATTATGTTATGCTTAAAAGTAGGATATAGACACCATTGTATTATGGTTATAAACCTCAAAAGTCGCGGTAGTAAGGAAATATATCAGTGGAATACTAAATGGCATATAACGATGCTATTATAGGAGATTGTCACTTGTAATGTATAGCTGATCCCGCCACAGACCTTAGTTATTGACGTAATAGAAAATTTAATATGATCTTACGACGGTGTTTAATGCGTAACATATCACGCCAATCGACAATAAAGTAACATGCAACTGAAGTGAAGTTTTAAAATATTTACTTTTAAAAAGGGACCTACAATTGAAGTGAAGTTTTAAAGTATTTTCTTTTAAAAGGGGACCTTCTATTGGAGGTTTAAGTCGCGAATATAGCATTGTGAACTGATAATTGTGGGTTATGTTACCTGTATCACTGAAGGTCCTCTGGCGCCAGTGTTAGTAAAACTTCTGGCAGCGGTGGGATTCGAACCCACGCCTCCGAAGAGACTGGTGCCTTAAACCAGCGCCTTAGACCGCTCGGCCACGCTACCTTGGTGGGAGAGCAGCCTGGTAAGAGATTAGTGTTAAAACACATTCATAGAGCTATGGAGAAATCAACGGGCTTATAAGGTGGATTATTTGCAAAACACGTCGCTACATGCTTGTTGGCATTTTGAGTATAAAAGTTCACTTGGCATTGGTTAATGTGACAAAATTGTTGATAGTAAAAATTACTTAAAATAACTGGATTTATTCTAAAGAAGAAACAGAAGAGTGAATGTCAGGGAAGAGGCTTATCTTAAGATTAAAGACCACAGTAAAAACATTGAATTACTAACTAAGCCTTATTGTTGGAGACTGCATCCACACACACACACACACACATATATGTATGTATATATATTTATATATATATGTATATATATATTTATATATATGTATATATATATATATATATATATATATATATATATATATATATATATACATATGTATATGTCTCTCTCTCTCTCTCTCTCTCTCTCTCTCTCTCTCTCTCTCTCTCTCTCTCTCTCTCTCTCTCTCTCTATATATATATATATATATATATATATACATATACATACATATATACACACGCACACACACACACACACACACACACACTCTCACTCACACATATATATTGTCACCAAAAGAGAAAGTAGTGAATATTGTATAGTAGCGTGTGGCAAGGACGTCGCGAGTGTGGTGACTTCGTGGTGAAGCAGGGCGGGTAGCATACGTGGCGAAAGGTTAGGAGGAGTGTCAATGCGGTGGCGAGCAGAGAGTGAGAGCGAGAGGTTAAGTCATGTATAGCTTGACCTCGGTCGGCCTCCAGGACAAGAATAGAATTGCGACCTAGTGGTGAATACGTGGGAGAGTGTCTATTCCCCCACGAGGTGAATCAGAATTTTGACTTTTCCATATTGAAATTCTAAGGCATATCTAACAACACACACACACACACACACATATATATATATATATTACTAAGAACAGTATTAATTTAACAGTATTAATCCACGACTGTGGATTGTAGGGAGATCTAGTTCTTTTCTCATGACCAGAACTTTGGCAGTCATTGGGCAACCGAGTATAATTCTTATAGCCGTGTTCTGCAGAACTTCAAGGGGTTTGAGGGCATTTAGAGGTAACTGACTAAGAACCGGACTCAAATAGTCAACCACGGACCGAACTAAGGTAATATACATTAATCTCAGGACTCTGAGGGAGGCGCCAATATATCTGTTACATATGTACTGCAATCGTCTTATATGTTCCAAGCAACGTTCTTTGATATCTTGAATAATTTTCTGGGTGAAACGAGAATTGCGTGACATGGGACAATCTCCATAACACCAAGATACCTGTAGAAGTCAGCCTTCGCAATAACCTGTCCACCTAAGCTGGGTATATAAGGCAGTTGGCGAGGTCTGGATATATGTTTAGTTTTGATGGGGTTGATTATGAGGCCCAGAGAATCACACTTTTTGCTGAATCTCCTGAGTAAATAATCTCCCCCATCAAAGACTTGGATGAGGATATCATCCGCATATGATATGATATTACATAGGTCTCCAAACTCATTGTTCAGTTTGGAGTGCATAAGTATGTTAAATAGTGTAGGGGACAATACTCCCCCTTGTGGGGTACCTAACTCTAGTTTATCGAAATCACTAAAGGTACCTTGGTACCATACTTTAAACTTTCCTTGTAGATAAATAGTCCTTTGTCCATAGCAGTAGCTTTCCCCTAACTCCCAAGAGAGTTAATTCACGGAGAATTGCTGTTGGAGAAGCTGTCAAAAGAACCTTTAAAATCTATGAAGACTGCTTTGCTTCCATTTAGGTACTGTGCTAAACACATTTGTGTTACTTTCCTTTCTGGAAACCAAAGATAGATGGATGAATTTGGTCTTTGGTCTGATAAAGAAGATGAGTGAGAAGGATTCTTCCACAGGCTTTGGAGAGACAGAATATTAGAGAGATTGGTCAAAATCCGTCTGGCCTTCCTGGTTTGGGGATGGGGATGATGGTTGCCTGTTTCCAGGAGGTAGACAGAGGTGCCCGTAGCATACGTTAAGTTGAAGAGATCTAGAAGAGGAATTCTTCCCTTTGCCTGTACCTTAGCAAGGAATCAGATAATGCCATATGTAATGCCATCATCCTCAGTTGCAATAGATTTGCCAGTTTTAATTGCTGCAAAAGTTCGTCAGTTGTAAATGGTATGTCAGCCTCATCTGATAATTGACAATGATAGTAAATTTCATGTTTGTGTTTTAAGTTGGAAGAGCACCTGCGTATGGACAATGGAAGATTATCAAGAGAAGAACCCTCACACCATTTGTTGAGAAGAGATGAACCTACTGTTTCTGGATGAGGATGAGGTGTCCTTCCACACATTACTCATGGGAGTCGTAGAGTCAATTGATTCTACCCAGGTATACAAACTGTCTTCTCGCTTCTGAGTAATTCTTTCGTTCAGCTTTTTCCTAAAGAAAACAAGGTCCTTAGCTATGTAGGGATTGCTTCCTAAATATTTAAGCTGTCTTACAGTTGATCATATTGATTTTTTGAGAAGCTTAATCTCGGAATCTTTGTTTAGATGTCGTGCACGTTTGACTCCAGAGGTTGGAGGCCTATGCATGATTTTTTTGGGTGAAGTTGATTAATATTGTCAACTTATTGACAGAATGTTTTATTAAAATGATTGAGATTTATAGGATCAAAGTCCTCATATCAACAGGCAGTCCTTTCAATGAATTGGTCATGATATTTAGTGTGAATATGATATCGTAAACGGGGCTAGGGTGGGTCTCTTTTACATAATGGTAGGGTTATACTTAATGCCCAGTGATCGCTAATTAAGAATGGGATGACCTTTGTAGTGTTTGTTAAATTATGCTGATTGCACAAGGATCTAATTTGCCTCCTAGATAATGTGTCTTTTTAAGGGACATAATAGACGTACAAGGTCATTTGTATTTTGAATGGTGCTACCTTCAGATCCAAGGAGAGGATGGCGACCATTAAAATCTCCACATAACACAGTATAATTATCTATCATATTGTCTGAAGGTTTATGTACCTCTTCACTATCACGAGGGTTATATACAATAACAATAATGATAGTTTTGCCATCGAGATATTCAGCACATGTGTCACATTTGTCATCGATCACTTTGGATGGTATGGAGTTCTTAATATATTGCCAATCCCTCTTGTAGAGGTATCAGTTATATTATGTTTGTCATATTAAGTGTATCCTGCAATTTTTGCATAGCGAGCACTAGTTATGACTTCTTGAAGGCAACATACATCAACATCCTCAGTGTGAAGATATTGAAAGAGAGTTGCCTTGCGTTTCTGCAAACTGTTATTCTTCCAAGTAATACATTTCAAATAATTACTTGGAGGCATCAGTCGTTATTTGATCATATCCAAGGTCCATTATCGGATGCAAATCGACAGGCGATGTGGGCTGTAGTCGCTTCAGGAGGGTGGTGAATAGCCTTTCCTGGAATTTAGATTGTTCGACCATTTGTTGCTGCATCATAAGCATCATCTGGCCCTGCTCGTTCATCATCAGTTCCACCTGCTTAATCAGCATGTGCAACAGCTCCTTTATTTCGCTGTTGGACTCATGTTTATCTTGTTGCAACGAGGGCGGTGCTAGGGGCTGGAGTTGGAACCGGAGCTAGACTTGAGGTGGGCACTGGAGTTGGCGCTAGGGCTCTATTTGGTGTTACAGGAGCTGTTGCTCCTGTTGGTGTTGGTGCTGTGGATGGTGCCTGGGCTTTATTTGAAGGGATTACCATATTCTTTTTTGGAAGAGGTGGGAAGTCCCTTACATCAGTAAGACAAGGAGATGGGGTGGCGTTCCTGGCATGGAGGACTGCTTGCTTCTTCTGATATTTGTTTTTCTTACCCTTTGTCTTGCGGTTTGTTGCGAGTGCAAGCACGTGCTCCGTGTCCCTACTTGGAGCAGTTTGAGTAAAACGGGGTGAGGGACTTGAAGACAGCAAACCAAAAGGGTGCCATACCTTCAACCAGTTTGACTGATTTGGGGATTATCTCCCCCTCGTATGTAATGGTAACACGTTGGGTCAGCTTCCCATTTATTTTTAAACGCCTTGCATTTAGAATATTTGCATTGTGTGTTATATTATCGGTCTCGATTTCCTTTGGGACGTCGAACACGATGAGGTTTGTGCATTGTCCTTTTCCATAGACTTTTGCTTTATCAAAGATTTCTCCCATTGCTCCAACATTTGTTATCTGTGCAAGAATTGTTTCGTTCTTACAGCGAACATAGACATTGTTTCGGTCAATTTTCAGTTCTAATGATCCTTTGATTGTATTGTAAGGATCTACTTTGAGAGCCTGGCATATCTAGCGATACTTATCTCCGGGAGTTTGGAGTTTACTCTCTTTTTTTTAAATGGACACAAGATGCCCGGGGGAATAATTTTTACAGAAGAGTCAGGTACATGTAACTTCCTCTTTGCCACTTTCTTTATGCTTGTCGGCGGTAGCACGCCGCCTATGTCTACTTCACAGAAAGCGTCATATCTGCCCACAGTTTCCATTCCTTGAACAGAGGTGGACATTGTTCTAGAAGGGGGTGGGGTCGTCAGAGAGCCCGACCTGAGCGGCCTTTAAAAACAAACACGGTCACTCGGGTACCCCGCATAGCCTCACGTATGTGGGCATGCGGAGGATTTTCACTGATTTAGCTTCCACTATACGTATTATATATCTCTTCTAAACTACAAATGATATGAAAATAACAATATCACGCACTGTGGTGTAATTTTGGTGCCAGGTCTGCGAAGACCTGATTATCCAGGTTACACAGATCCTTGAAGATAGGACACGAGGTCATGTGAGAGGTCGGAATACACGTCCTTACACGTCGGTGACACGACGTAGAATGGGAGATTGATAGAGAGAGAGAGAGAGAGAGAGAGAGAGAGAGAGAGAGAGAGAGAGAGAGAGAGAGAGAGAGAGAGAGAGAGAGAGAGAGAGAGGGGGGGGGAGAGAGAGAGAGAGAGAGAGAGAGAGAGAGAGAGAGAGAGAGAGAGAGAGAGAGAGAGAGAGAGAGAGAGAGAGAGAGAGAGAGAGAGAGAGAGAGAGACAGAGAGAGGATGAATGAGGGAGAGAGAGAACCAATGAGGGAATGAGAGAATGAATGAGAGTGAGAGAGGGAGAATGAATGAGGGAAAGAGAAAGAATGAATGAGGGAAAGAGAGAATGAATGAGGGAGAGAGAGAGGGAATGAATGAGGGAGAGAGAGAGAATGAATGAGGGAGAGAGAGAGAATGAATGAGGGAGAGAGAGAGAGAGAGAGAGAGAGAGAGAGAGAGAGAGAGAGAGAGAGAGAGAGAGAGAGAGAGAGAGAGAGAGAGAGAGAGAGAGAGAGAGAGAATGAGGGAGAGAGAGATAGAATGGATGAGGGGAAGAGAGAGAGAGAAAGAGATAATGAATGAGGGAGAGAGAAAGAGATAATGAATGGGGGAGAGAGAGAGAATGAATAAGGGAGAGAGAGAGAAAGAGAAGGAAAGAGAGAGAGAGAGAGAGAGAGAGAGAGAGAGAGAGAGAGAGAGAGAGAGAGAGAGAGAGAGAGAGAGAGAGAGAGAGAGAGAGAGAGAGAATGAATAAGAGAGAGAGAAAATGAATGAGGAAGAGAGAGAGAGAATGAATAAGGAAGAGTGAGAGAGAATGAATAAGGGAAAGAGAGAGAATGAATGAGGGAAAGAGAGAATGAATGAGGGAGAGAGAGAGAGATATTGAATGAGAGAGAGAGAGAATGAAAGAGAGGGAGAGAGAGAGAGAGAGAGAGAGAAATGGATGAATTAGGGAGAGAGAGAAAATGAATGAGGGAAAGAGAGAGAATGAATGAGGGAAAGAGAGAGAATGAATGAGGAAAAGAGAAAGAATGAATGAGGGAGAGAGAGAGAGAGAGAAAGAGAGAGAGAGAGAGATAATGAATGAGGGAGAGAGAGAAAATGAACAAGGGAGAGAGAGAGAATGAATAAGGGAGAGAGAGAGAGAAAGAGAAGGAAAGAGAGAGAGAGAGAGAGAGAGAGAGAGAGAGAGAGAGAGAGAGAGAGAGAGAGAGAGAGAGAGAGAGAGAGAGAGAGAGAGAGAGAGAGAGAGAGAATGAATAAGGGAGAGAGAGAGAATGAATGAGGAAGAGAGAGAGAGAGATGAATGAGGAAGAGTGAGAGAGAATGAATGAGGAAGAGAGAGAATGAATGAGGGAGAGAGAGAATGAATGAGAAAGAGAGCGAGTATATATATGTATATATATATGTATGTATGTATATGTATGTATGTACGACTGTACGTATGTGTGTGTGTGTGCGTGCGTGCGTGCGTGTGCGTGCGCGTGCGCGTTCCTTTCTGCCAAAGAACTGTTTTATTATCATATATTTTCATCCTTGAGATAATCTAAAATGTCCGTGAAGGTAAGATAAGATAACCATTCAGGTCGGGGAAATTCTTACGGATGGCGAACAGGTACGGTGCTATTTGCGGCAGCGAGGTTCCCCGCACCTTAGGCTTGTTTACGTACCGGCCGTGGATACAATGTAGCACCAAAACCTGTGGCAGCGGTGGGATTCGAACCCACGCCTCCGAAGAGACTGGTGCCTTAAACCAGCGCCTTAGACCGCTCGGCCACGCTACCTTGATGATATCGGTAACAGGACGTAGAAATGATTAAAGTGAAGTAAAAACTATCGTGATGATTTTGATGCATGCACTTTCATCTATTGTTCGCCGCAGATATTCCATAAAACTGTATTTGTGATGACAGGATTAAGTGTAGCTAAACACTTCCAAATGTTTATTGGGGGGAATAAAATAAGATTGAGAGTAATGTGAAAGTGCAACAATCATCCTCTTGTAGATAATTATTCTTATATTTACGTTTAATTTCCACCATATATGGAAACATGTTTGTTTACGTAATCACTCGCTATTGTATGTAAGTGATTCATAAAACTTAATAACATTTTAACTTAGATCAGGGGATCTCAGTGTTCCAGGCCACATTCATGCCTTAGGATTCCAGGGGCCGAATACTCAAAACAGCTATCGTAACAGATATCGTAAGCCCTCGCAGCCAGCAGGTATTTCTCATGTTTAATATCGTAAGTCATATACATAAGTCATAGAGAGTCCGCGACCGACAAACTCTACACGGTTCCACCCTCCGTGCTTTCTTCCTGTGACAGGCCACCGCTTCAGCCGCTGTTAACATTAACGTAGAATGCGGTGTATACATAATAAGGGTCAATGCTGAGGGATCTAAAGAATCTCTAGAAGTAAATGTGAATTCTGAGGCGGGTGGTTGATAGAAGGTCAAAATCTAGAGACGATAATGCAGCAAACACCATGATCAGTCCATTGATATGAGGAAATTGAAGACCTGCAGCTGACTTACGGTATTATTTAGAAAGAGATTCATCTGGTTTCATTAGAAATGTACATTACGATTCGAGAGACAACACCAAGTCCATTTTCATTAAAAATATGTACGTAGGCAATAGATATACTTACACCAAATTGATTGTGATAAGTTTATGTTTCAACTGAGGAAGACGAAGCGTATTTTTTTCATTTTTTTTTATTATCATAAGATATAGATTCACATAGAAAATCACTTTTCTCTCTCCGCCTCAAAGACCAACCTTCTCCTTGCGTAGGGCGTCTCAGTCCTTCGACCACCAAATCGCCTTGCCTTCCGTACTTCCTTCCTGCGGCAGGCCACCACGTCTGGCATTGCGACAGTTATCCTAGAGTGTGGTGTGCACATAGAAAGGTTATTCTCGTCATATATAACATTTGTTGATGCTGGAGAATTTCTAGAAGTGGGTGTAGATTCTGAGTAGGGTGAATTTGGTAAAAAAAAAAAAAAACGGCGGTTGGAGACATTAACCTTCCGCTCAGTTCGATGTGTAGAGAAACACGTACAAGGGAAGTTGTTGAAGTGAACATCGTGATCAGTTCTGTGATACTGTGGCCAAAATGAACAAGATCTGACTAATATTGTGATTTTGAGAATGTGATTCGTAGGGCAGATGAGGTCATGCAGTTGGAGGTAAGATTCTTTACAATACCGTTGGTAGGCATTTTGAGGAATTGGGCTGATAATTATTGGATATTTCCGAGCTTCGGTATTGTCAAAAAGATTCTTCTCATTTCCTTGGAAATTCTAGGTATCATGCAAGATGAAATAGCACTACTAATTCATAGTTAATGTTGGAATCGGAATGGGATCGGAACATGGTCCTTGTCTGACCATGGAATAAGTCATCTTTTTCTTTTTTTTCAGACGGTATTGCCGAAATGATTTTTTTTAACTGTCTGATGAGGAGTCTATGCATATTTGAAACATCTCGGTTTAGTGTTTCCTTTCTTACTGTGTATGCTCTTTGCTTGTCCATACATACGCTACTGTGCTTATCTTCGTACAGAAGAATGTTACTCTCCGCCGGAAAGATATACAAATTTCTTTCCACCACTGGCACTTCCATGTTGTTCCACCTTGAGTAGGTTTGTATATTATTTAGTAGTCTTTAGTATTCTTTGATGTGGGCTGATTGATGATAGTGATAATGTAACATGTTATAGTGAGAATCAATACCAAAACATGGTTATTCTTACGAAAATTCCCAGATGATAATTGTATTATCATAGGTAAAAGGCCCGCTTTTGTCCCTTTTTTATTGTGTTGGGATGACTAACTAACCTCCCTCAAACAAAACCTCACTTTGTTATTCGTGTGTGATTTTTGTTCCAAGCCGTTTCCTGTTGGTTATAGAAATGTTACTAAACAGAATATCCACAAAAAAAAAAAAATCATAAAATAACATACGATTCTTATTCAGAAATATAATTGTTTTAAAATCTTGTTTTTTAATAAGATGAGCGAAAATTTTAAAATTTACTCCACAGAAAAAATCGTAACCACATATGTTTTCATCATAAATAAGTCATTATAGATTGAATGTAAGGTGAATTGCACACTTCCCGAGGGATATGCGAGGCTCACCTTGAATAATGCAACTGTTGGCTAAAGCGAGATAGAAAAATATTGATCCAACGGGAATTGTGTTTTGATAGGTTGGTTCATGTTACAGTGGAGGAGGATGAAACGGAACTTGTTTTTGTCTGTTTATTATTGTAAGATCTAAACATATGTTACAAATTACTCTCATCTTACCGCCTCAAAGGTTCTTGCTCTGAAGGTCTCAAACCTACGACCACCAAACCGTACTTGCTTCCCACGGTAGACCAATGGATCCGTCATTATGCAAGTTATCCCAGAAAGTGGCGTGCACTTAGAATTTATTTTCTTGTCATATATAACATTAGTTGATGGTATAAAAGTAAGGAAAACTCTAGAAGGGAATGTGGATTTTGAGAAGTTTGAAATTGGCAAAAGAACAAAATCTGGGAACGATATCCTTTCACTCACTTCCATGTGCAGGGAACTCGTAGGTGTGAACACCGTGATCAGTCCTTTGATGACACAAACAAATAGAACAAGGTTTAACTTTTATTATAATTTTTAATGTGATTCATAAGGCAGATGAAGTCATGCGGTTAGAGATGATGATATTGTCTACAAATATCGTCAGTAAGTATTTTGAGGAAATAGAGTGTTTGTGATTTTATATATCCGTGTTAGGAATTAGCAACTATTTTTTCCCCTTCGAAAATGAAAGTGACTAATAGAGCAGATAAGGTCATGCGATTAGGGGTGATGAAATGTGTGTTGTAAGTATTTTGATGAATTAGGATGTTTCCTCTACTTCCTTAGAAATAAGAATTAAGATTTGAGAAAAGACAGCAAAGCTGAACCAGAAAAGGAACACATTTATTTTATAATGCTAGCGACATTATTTAGAATCAGTCGTAAAACATCGTTACTCTTACAGTCTAACGGCATAGATAAAAACAATATTTGATCCAACAATTACTTTATTGTGGTGAGCTCGGTTAAGTGGATGAAGACGAAACTGAAATTGTTCATGTTTGTTTATTATTGTAGGATATAAATATGTACGACTAGTCTCGTTCAGCTACACTGTAGCATTATTTCCATGTTCCTAACAATGGAATAATATGAAACAGCAATTATTGTTTTGGTATGATTTAAGTATGCATAAGGATTTACTCTTCTCACTTCTCCGCAAAGACCAACCTTCTTCTTGCGTAGGGCGTCTCAGACCTGCAACTACCAAAACCGTCTTGCCTTTTTGTGGCAGGTCATCCCCCTGCCATTGTCTCAGTTATTTCTATATGTGGCGTGCACATAGAAAGGTTGTTTTCATTTTATATATATCCGTTAGTGCTGGAGAAACTAGAGAAGCTTTAGACGTGGCATGGATTCTGCGTACGGCGAAATTGGCAAAATAGCAAAATCTGGAGACGATAACCTTCCGTTCAGTTCCGTGTGGAGAGAAGAACGTACAAGGGAACTTGTTGAATTGAACATCAGAATCGATTATTAGATAATGTGATGAGACGGAACAGGATCTGACTTATATAATGGTTTTAAACGTGTACTTCTTAGAACAGATGAGGTCATGCGATTAATGATGAGATTATTTATTGATATCGTTTTAAGTATTTTGAGGAATTGGGATATATGTGTTTGGATATATCCTCTCACTCAGTAGAAAAAAGAATAACGATAACCGCAATTTTTTAGCCTGAAACCCGAGAAGTAGACTCCGGAACCACCGCATCCTTTACAATAACACTGAGATCATATTTGACTTTATCTTCTCACATGTAGTAAATAAGCTGCTCTTCAGACGGTATTGCTGAAATTGATATGCAAATATTTTGATTTTATTTTCTGTCCGACTAGGAATCTTTGCTTATAAGAAACGTCGAGTTTTATTATTACCTTCATTATTGTATCATAGAAGTAATTGACTCTCCGCCTACATAAAAGGTATATCTTCCGCTTTTCCCTC